>CAIIXF020000001.1:10129097-10432097 GCA_903813345.2 Owenia fusiformis
GTATTTACCCAACATCTGTATCTAGTTATGGCATCTTCCTCATCATAAGTGATCAAGTAGGACTTCATATCCTCCATCCAGTAGCCGACACATCTCAGTTCCCGATCAGGTTCATCTGGATACACAAAATTACATTATATTTGCCATAGAATAAATTACTTGGTCTCTGATTATTTATCAGTACACATGCACTTTTGAAGAATAATTGAGGAGGTTCTGACAAGAAGGTGGTATGTCTCCATTTAATTGCAGCTTTGTACACAAAATTAATTTTCTTTGTATCAGACACACGCTGCATGTATACTGTACTGCAAAATAACCAGTAGTTAAACCTGTTAATAGCAATAAACTGAGGATGAAAATATGACCCATTCTTACCATATTCTCCAACTGGTCTGCCGGTGTAGTCCACAGTGGAACAATATTCTGAGTCAACAAAGATGGTCTTGATGTCCTTGCTACACACTTCAAACACACTCTCAGTCTCTCTGCAGTCAATGCGATGACGAGGCCTGTCTGTGATACCTCTGATACGAGTGGTGAAGTGTTCCTCTTTGGGACCATGTTGTGTGAACTGGTACCTCCCTGCTATGGGGCACACAATGGGGGAAGGAGGGTCCACTGGAAATATCAAAAAAATTTGATGATTAATTTTTTATTACCAAAGTATGTTGGTAAGAAATTCTAATTTCTTCTTACTAAGAATTGCCAAAGTTTAACTGAAGCAATAACCTTGACTTGCTCATAATAGTATATGTGTTTATAACTAATTTTTATTATCTAACCAGAGTAAATCAAACTATTTCACACTTACAGATATAGGTTCTGTATTTCCATTCAACATTGTCCCTGTCAAATGTAAATGAAGACCAGGTACAAGCTTGTCTGAACTTGCGCACCATGAAGTTAGGTTGGTCCATCTCATCTTTGGTAATACGGAAAGGTTTGCCCATACGGAACCTAATGATATTGTGATGACGAGGGAGGAAGTCAAAGCAGATGAAATCAACCTCACTGAAAAAGATCACAACATATATCAACACATATTTCAATGTGATGTGATAAATACTATCAAGAATCCAGGACACAATAAGTAAAATTATGCTTTAGCAAGACATAGCAGTGAAAAGTATGTTTGAAATTAATTTTTTTCTCTTAAATCAGAACTTGAATGCATTAGGTATAACCAAATTATAATCCAAGGTGATTTCAACTTTACATGTGGTATTTAAGTATTACGAGTCCTTAGACCTTTATTTCAGATTGCAATAAAAATGGCTGCATGGACACTGTGTCAATAACTCACTTTTCCACATTCTACTACATCATACTTACCACTTGCCCACAGTTACAGCTGTGGTGAGGAAACGAGAGTCTCTTGTCTGCTGGCAAGTGAAGTAGGTCTCAATATATGTGAACGCATCAATCTTGGTCTTATAGTAGATATGTGTTGAGTTGATGTACACCTGAGTGTCATATTCCCCAACGGTGAACCACTTCCCTGTGTAGTTACGGGGCAGGTTACAATGTGGTGTTACCATCTGATCCATTGGCACAACTGGAATTAAGATTGGCCACATGAGCAACAAAGCATTATTACAATGAGGTTGTGCTTTTGGAAACACTTTCACTTATCACTTTTAGTAACACCTAAAATAACACTCATATATATAGTGTTCATTTTAAAAGCTTCTAGATTTTAAAAATACATCAATCTACTTAGGTGGTTCAAAAAGTTTTGCAGTTGATGCCATAACTTCAAGGAAAATAGGACTTTTGCAATGAAACTTGGTACACATATGTGTTATACATGTATATTTATACATTATATGGTAAAATTTGGGACCTCAATTCTGATTGGTTCTTGAGATATGGTTGCTATGGTAACCACAGTGGTGGGTACCATGTTCAACCCGAAATTACGTTTTTCCAAATAGTTTTCTTGCTTGAATAAACTCTTTGTAAAGTGGCAATTAGCAGGTTAAGTGTCTTTGGATACTTAAAAAGATAAAAAAAAAGATAAAAGTTCTTATAGAGCAGGACAGACATATTTCATTCGAGGAAATAAGTGATTTTTACTGGATATATCTAAGGGGTCCTGCCATACAATTGTCACAAAGATCTTGAAAAAGCGGTATGTTGCAGCAAAGTGGGTTCCAAAGTTCCTCACAGTGGAGCAAAAGGAAGCGCGTCTTGCAGCATCTAGGCAATTTCTGGATACGTTTTTGCATCATTTCCAAATGCTCCCTGAACCAGTTCATAAGTCTCTTGCAAAGTCTTGCCATTTTGAACCATGCACTGTATCAGATTTCTATGCTTCCATTTCACCAATTTGGTTGGTGTGGACACATCTGCCATTTTGGAAATTTTGGAAAAAAAATTCAAAATTTCCTCACTTTTCCATCTCAATTTTTCAACTGGGTTTTGGACAGTATACATCACAAAGGAACTTATCGTGTCACTTGTCTATTGTGATGTCATAGACACAATTAGAAAAATTGAAGAATTTGAAGAAAAATAGCCAACCAAAAAAAGTAAAAGTCTTATTTTCCTTGAAGTTATGGCATCAACTGCAAAACTTTTTGAACCACCTAAGTATACAATAAAGTATGTGTTTGATATATGTATGTTCAACAATAAGATACATAGTTAAGACACAAAGTGATAAATATGGCACTCTGAGGAGCAAAATGGCCACCATGTTATTAACCAAGCATGCCAAAAACTTGAACAGATCTTGGCACTAGTCTGCTCTTGCACCTGTAAATTTTTAACACATACACACAAGTTAAGTGGTTTTCCGGGAATTTTGCTGACAAGATTTAGGAGACATCTACCCACCTAACCAGATGCATGCATGCCCAGCAGCACATCCACAAATATAGCAATTTTTCAAAGTGTGATAAAAATCATATTGTCTTGTAAAGTGCCACTGAACAACTCACCTGGATTAAGTACCAGCCTGAGAGGACCATCGTAAGGACTCTTCAAAGTAGAGCATTCAGGGGTGTTTGACATGGTATATCTACGCTTGTTGTCAGTACGTTGCTGGTCATCTCGAGTCAACTGAAAATATACAAGAGAAATTTAATCATTGCAATGTGTATAACAAGACATTTTAACATGCAAAATGTCACCACCTGGCTTGTTACAGATGCTTAACCCCAATCACCAAACACCAACTGCCGAACATTCACAAAAAAAGTTGGGAGACCACTTTTGGTGGTGACATAAGAACATGGTAGCTAAATGTGAAATTGGAAGCATTTCAACTAATCAAAACCAGAGTCAAAAATCCTATCAGTTTGTCAAGTATTTCATCTTGATTTGCAGAGATTTTGCGACATGAATCCAAAATGACAACCTTCAGATTTACACCCATTATGCCAGAAAACTAATAATCAGTCGTAGATTTTCATACCCAGAAACATAACTAAAAATGCACTAACAAAACTGTGAATGGAAGTATACTCACAAAGCATCTAAATCTCTCCCTGATGATTTCCTGTCCCGTATTTAAAGCTGCAGCAAATACGTTGCCATAGTTATCTCGCCAGCTTCCCATACATTGGAACCGAATTTCTGAAAAATACATATACAATATGCATAATTTTGTTTTTGTGTATGTATTTGTGCATATACTTTAAAATGTGAATTGTAAACACCTTTTAGATATCCATCTGAATCAGTTACATAAAAGTATAATTTCAATGAAACAGAAAACCCAAAAATGTCATAAACGATAAATTTTGTTGTATTCAAAATTTTAAAAAATATTTTTAAAATAATGAGTGGGGATTCCACAAGCTCAAAAGAAGACCCCAAAACATCACTACATCCCAGACCCAAAAATTCATGCAGAAACAAACGTTATGCTTTGAAATGTTACTTCTAGACATTAACAAAGGGCAAAAGTACATGTATATTGAAAACAAACTTACGATCAGTTGAGGAAGTACTGACATCAGGACAGTACCCAAACTTCATCAAGAACACTTCATTGTCCACATAAGGTGAACCAGGCTCCTGACAGGCAACAATTTTACTGGTAGAGCTGTCACAGATACCACCTCCTCCAATGTCTACTTCATATGTAAACTGGAACACTCCCTCAAACATAGTTTTGCAGTTTACAGTTAATAATGATTTTCCTGAAAGTAAATGATTCAAATTGATTAAAATGTTTGGGAAAAGGAATGACTGTTAACTGCTGAACCATTTAATGAGCATAATAAAAAATATTGTAATTTAATTATCAAGGATTATTTTAATGTATGAAGATATGTCCTCCTATGGAAAGCAAGTGCGAACAATGAAACAATGTATTAGGACAACAATTGAAAGTATAGTAAATAAATCATTTTTTCATAAATCATTAAAAATCAATAAAAGTAATAATGTTCTGTTTAGTGTAAATGAAGGAATTTCAAGTATTTCTTATGCCTAGTATAGCTAGTCTGTTTGTAAGTTTGTATTTACATCAACTGACATACTTTTGTTATATCAGTCTTGTCTTCTTCAAAATTTGATTATTTCTATACATTCGAAAACTTACTGAACATGGTTAACATTGCATTTTGTGGTAGAATATCCCGACAAACATCTTCAAGTTTGGCATCAGTACGGGAATCACATGTTGCTGCAATTCAAACAGAAAATCAGTTGAATGAGAGTTGGGACACACATGATGACACAAAAAAGTGCCATCCACCTCAAATTGAATAACTTTTTTGTCTATATGATTCCTGATTTCTTCTTTTGCACATTTAAACGGACTTCATGGAGCAACTCTTCAAGAAGTCTCAGATGACAAGATCAATTATGTGGAGTTTTATGATGGTTACAAGATGTGATCTAAATGTCGTCCATTCCATGGCACACTTCTGGATTTTTTATTGGCAGTTATTGACCACATTCGCCTGACATAAACCCACAAGATTTTTATCTCTCGGGGTACTTGAAGGATCATATGTGTATGTAACAAACCCCCAAACCACAGAACACCTGAAGATAGAGATCACAAGATCCATTTCTGTGGGGAATGTGTTAAGGTTATCAATAACTTTACCCATAGAATGCAGGTGTACCTAACATTTAAAGAAAATCTTATAAAGCTCATGAAACTGCATCCAGTTGAGCTAGTCATCTGAAACTTCTCGTGGAGTTGCTCCATGAAGTTCAGTTTTACTTTGCAAAAAAAGAAAGCAAGGAATCATATAGATGAAAAAGTTATTTAACATAATGTGGATGGCACTTTTTTGTGTCACCCTGTACATGTATTCTGATTGTGCATATATCCAACTGCAAAAGGTCTTTCTAAATAACTGTACCCTTCTCAGCAACCAATCTTAAACTGTGTGCCTTATTTAAACAAGTTGTCGCAAATACAAACAATTTTGTTTAGTTGATTTATTCAGAAATGATAGAGCTTTATCATAGGTAAAAAATTTAGGTGAATGAATTTAATCAAATACTGTAGTTCATCTAAATTGCTTATGCATTCTTTGTGCTTTTCATTGGAATTTATAATTTTATGTTCCAATCAGGAAAATTGAGCTACTGTGACATGCTTTAAGGATCATATAAACTTACACATTTTATTTTCCACTATATTTGGAGTCCTATAGTACAGCTCATAACATTTGTAGCAGTTACTTGATCTGAAAGACAAGATATTATCCATAAGATCAAATATTTCAGTGATCTCCACAGCATTTAAGAAAGTGGACACAGCAACCACCTGAGATTTTGAAGATAGGCTTGCACCCACCCGAAAATCCATTTGCACCCACTTGAAAATGAGAAAAAATCATGAAAAATTGGCATATTTTGGCCAATTTTTGTCTGAATTGTGAAAATGAAAATTTTGCACCCACCTGAGAAAAAAGCCTGAGGTGATCACTATATTTACAAGAAAATTATTTTGTGGTCAGACTTAAAAATGAATTTTATAGTTCTTCGATTCACATTCCGCACAGACACATGGTTCAATGTTTAAAATCTAAGAAAATTATGAAAAACTGATACCATACTCAAATGAGGCAATATTGTTGAAATATTATTGTTCAAACAAAGTACACTCTTACATAATTTACTAGACAACAGCAACCCCAAACGTAGCAAATCCCATCAAACAGCCATGACTGGCATTTTTACATAACAAAAATGGCTACCTTTAAAATTGTCATTAGTCTTAGACAGTGTGACATGCTTATAGTACAGTTTTCACATACCAAATATGAACTAAATTGCTCCACTGCTTTTCGAGTAATAGTAAAATACGTTAAAATGGTGGCCATTATGAAAAATGGCCATCTTCTACCAAAAGTGTCATTAGACAGTTTGCCATGCTTATAGTATTCACACACCAAATATGAACAAAATTGCTCCACTAGTTTTCGAGTTATAGTGAACATGTTAAAATGGCCCCCATTTTGAAAAATGGCTGCCTTCTACCAAAAGTGTCATTAGACAGTGTGTCATACTTATAGTATTCACATACCAAATATGAGCAAAATCGCTCCACTACTTTTCGAGTTATAATAAAATATGTTAAAATAAAGAGTAAAGGCCGCCATTTTTCAAGATGGCTGCCATGTGCTTCTTTAATATCTAGATTTCTAGCTTTATTAATACCCTATATAATTTTTTTACACTTAAAACATATTGCTATTACAGTTTTACATATTGTACCTAAATTACTGTAAAACCGGCACCAACATGGCCGCCATTTTTAAACGAGCAGCCATTTTGAAAATCGACTTTCGAGCAGAACTTCTATCCCCATAGGGTTTATGTGTACAAAATATGAACAAAATCGGGCCAACAGTATTTGAGTTATTGCCTGGACGGATGGACACATTCCCTATATCCCTCCAAACTTCGTCTGATGGGATAATAACAATTGAGGCTAAATTTTAATCCAAATACTAGTTCTGCCATTTAATTCAACGAAAACCATCATTTTTATATGTTTTATATTATCCATGAGTTAGTTGTTGAATCATATACATGGTCACTGGTCAGGACTGTCAGGACTGTACTTACTGGTCATAAAACAATATTTTACTGTCAAACTTTCCATCAGCATCTATTGTCTGATTATCATTTCTAATGTCTATACATTTGCCAGTGAAGAGCTTGTTACTGATGCCCTCTGAGTTAATAATGTGATCAATGTCTTCACCATTCTCCATTGTATACCAGTCTCCCCAGAAGTGGTCTGGAACTGAACATGATCTAGCTCCTTGTGCATCTAGAAAATAGGAAAGAACAGATTAGATTAATAATATTAATTATATACACTTTATGTCGATTACAGTTAAATATTGATATACGTATCTTTAAACTGCTAAAATAGTGTACAGTCTAAGGCAGGGAAATGTAATTCTATCAAACCTAAAAAGAAACAATTAAAGGTCATGGTGTAATGCAATATAACATGAAACAAGATTTATGGAGCACCCATCCAGATACACGCATACATGCCCATCAGCACAAGTCAACCAAATAGCACTTTTCATTGTCATTCACATTTTAGGTTAAAATGTAAAAGCGCACTTATTAAAAATTGTACCTTTTGGGAATCTGCAACTGGTTAAGTATTTTGGTTCAGTTGTAGACAGATATGTACACTCACTGATAAGTCTTCATTGCATGATGTGAAAGTTAAGGGACTCATAAACATGTTAGAAGTCATAATTTTGAAAAGGTAGAGATTTGAAAGGACATTTCAAATATTGCCACTCAAGCTTTTTTTTATTTGATTGAAATGTTGACTCATCACGTGTATATATACGTATTTAAACGTAATTGGCTTTAAAATACATATTTGGTACTCGTATATACAGTGCTGATACAAAATAATTGATAAGTCGTATAGTTGGCATATTTTCTTGAATTTTAACTTTTAATGTCCCAAACTGCAGAAAAGTATACACTATAAATCATATTTTCCAAAAGAGTGTCTCCAAGGCTTCATACCAACGTATGTATAATGCATTTGTCACGAGTTTGAGCTGAAATTTCGCCAAAATGAAGTAAGGGTAATATCCGCCAGGTTTGTTTACTGTGGTTAGCTTTTAGTGGTAAGTGTTCAGAAGCAAATAATTCATGTGCGCCAAATAATCAAATAATCTGATTGGTTTTAACTTTAGTGTGCATGCGCATGATGTGTGCCATGTTTTTTTTCTTGTGATTTTGTTTCGTTTCATGGAGTTTGTATTTTAGTGTAACTTCCACAAATATGGTGGACCAATGACAGAATTCACTTCGAAATTTAAGCGACCTTTTTACCTATAATAGCAAAACGTTTGTTTTATTTGTATATTCTATCTCACAGGCTGGTATCGAAAAATTTGTCCGCTGTGACGGAGCGTGCTATTTTGCATAGAATCACTAGGAAATCCACACAATTTATTTTTTTACTCATATGTTTTGCTATATCAAAGAAAATTACTGACTCCATGCAATGGATATATCATTTGCGGGTAACTTTAAATTATGTTTGAAGTCTAACAACGTTATGAGTAAAAGCTATTGAAAACGGCGTCGGAGTATCATACTCCAAAATGTACCATTTCTTTTATTTCTTTTTAATGGTACAATATAGCGACACGATAATATTTACATATGTTTTCAGCATAACTCTGAAGGTATTACTGAGATCTTTATGTATTGGCTATTTTTAATTTTTTTGGATAAAAAATAATAATTAATTTTTTTGTCCGCTGTGACGGAGCAGTTTCAAATCTGAAATGCGTTAAGAATTTAGATTCATAATATATTTCTTTACAACTAAACTTTAGAGGAGCGAGCGTGTCAAATCTCTTTCGTAAAGTATTCTGAAAAATGAAACGTAATAAAAGTACACAATTCAAATTCTGAGATGTATATACGACCACTCTTTAAGCTTCTTTTCTCAGTTTGTACTGCAATCCAACTTATGCATGGTAACTCATGAAAATGATAGTCAACTTCCATTTCAGTAAAGGGTATTTGCCTTTCGTAGTGCCCTCTGTGGATCCATCCGCCTGACATGGTCATTTTTTACGGTAACTTAATTATTTGAAGTAAAATGATTTGCTGAAGATGAAGCTAAATACATATAATGGTATGGACTGTGGATTGTTCTACCCTCTTTAGTCGTTCCAAAAGGTAAGTTGAATGTATCTTGAAATACGAAAATGCAAAATTTGATTTTAAGATCGTTCTTTATTTGACTAAGAGTTATGGCTATCTGATGCAACTACAGTAAAATATGTGTACAGTGAACACATGTGGAGCCCAACAATGTGTTCCCAGTTGGTATAGATGTTCACTCCATAGAGGCAATTTCATACAGAAGTCAGAGGAATATTTGATAAGAAGAGGTGTTCACTAGAGAAAGATATTCATTGATACAGGTTTTACAGTGCAGCACGTTTACAAAGACTTTTTTTATATATTATATTTTTTTATGCAAAACGATGAATTTCATGAATTTCAAATAATTGCAAATTAAATCTGTATTGGGATCATCTTATATACAGTAATATAATATTATGTGGTAAAAGGTTATACATCTGTCGGCATGCACGTCTGTGCGCTATTTCGAATAAGTAAATTCATATTAGCCCTATTTACACTACACGTGTCATTTCAAGACGTCTAGGCGAAAACGTATTAGAAATATTATGTTGAGTTTACATCATGTTGATTTCAGTACAAACCTCCGAAAAATACTAAGAGTGGTCATTTTTATATCTCAGATTTACATTACCCCATATCTCCAAGAGGCTGCTTGTCATTATTTAGGAAAGTGATTTGTGACGTTCTCTCTTCTAAGGGTACTTTTAAAAGATATAATTTGAATCTTAAATTCTTAACTGCTCCGTCACAGCGGACAAAAAATGTAAACATTATTTTTTATAAAAAATATTAAAAATACCCAATACATCAAGATATCATTTATACCTTCAGAGTTATGCTGAAAACATATGTAAATATTATCGTGTCACTATATTGTACCATTAAAAAGAAATAAAACAAATGGTACATTTTGGAGTATGATACCCTGGCACCGTTTTCAATAGCTTTTACTCTTAGCGTTGTTGGACTTCAAACAAAAGTTAAAATTACCGCAAATGATATACTCATTGCATGGAGTAAGAAATTTTCTTTGGTATAGCGAAACATATGAGTAAAAAAATAAATTGTGTGGGTTTCTTAGTGTTTCTATGCAAAATAGCACGCTCCGTCACAGCGGACACATTTTTCGATACCAGCCTGTGTATCTATCTATAAGAGTCTCAGGGGTACATAGACAAATCCATTTTGGTAGGAGCTCTCTGTTTAGTTTGAAAACTCACCCTTTATTATTTTGTATCAGCACAATACAAACAATTTATTCCAAATTTTGTCACTTGTGTTCTTATCAACAGCGATATGTACAGGGATAGAACATTACTGGGCCTCTAGGAAGACCAGTTTTGTACTGATAGAGGGACCCAGAATAAATATAGTTTTCAAATCAAATCAAATATCGACTGCGGTAACTCTTTCAACTTTTTAGCCAAGACTATGTTTTGGTCATAATCATTGCTTTGGTGTGTATTGCACATTACAAATTTACTTCAGTTGGTTCTGAAAACTCTCAACATTATTTTAACACTAAATCTAAACGCTTTTATGATTACCATTTTTTAAATTCTTCAGGGAAAAGATTTACACCTTGACCTACTTTTACCTGTGATCAATTACTTGTACTAACTAAGGCCCTTACACTATTTGCCAGTTATTTTGCCGGTTATATTTGGATTAGGAATAAATGCAACGAGAAATTAACCTTTTTTCAAATGATTTTATAACTTTTCTAAACTTGATTGCAATTTTCAAAGATGGTTGCACAGGTGCGAAAATCACTTCCTGAAAGTCGTTTATCTTCCATTAATACATCTCCATACGTTTTAAAACTCACTAATTAGAACAACAATGCCAAAAGCTCATTACTTAATATAGACTTACCTGTATAATGACATAGATGTGCAAGATATAAGACTGCAAATGCGGCCAAGCTCAAGAGTATTTTCGCCGCCATTTTACCTGTTACTCATTCAGACCCCTTGCATAGTCATAAGAAATGTTTGCAAATAAGAAACAAGAAATCAAACCCAATTGTGTAACTATCTAACGTATGTTTATGTGAGGAAATGTGTCCCATAACAATACATTCCTTGAAGATTAGCGAGAGGGTCGTTGTTGTTTGTCATTTATTTCTAAAAAAAAAAAAACTCATCATCACATGTGGGGTCCTTATTTCACCTATTTTACCTGTATCTTATGCTGCCATCTTTAAATAAGGATAAAAGTTAAAGCATTTTATAAACCGATACATATGTAATAAGGTAATGTTATTACTGTATTACTTTCTCTCCTAAACAATTGAATAATTTACAGCATATCAATATGGTAACTTGCACCATATTAATGATATTAATCAACGATACTTCCCAGTCTTGTGTTTTTATTGATTTAATTTTAAAAGACAGCCAGTCATCATTTCAGGATCTATAGGACCAATTTGGAATAACAAGCCTTTGTGACTCCCAACTACACATCCCATCCTTGCGTTAGGTATTTAGTCTTGTAAAGGAGGGGGGGGGGGCGTCACAGGGATTTGTAGGTAGACTAAATCAAATCTTAGGTCAATTTAGGCAGTTGCATCTTTCAGCAAAACCATCCAAATGCAGTTTGAGCAAGATAAGAACAACCAACACATTCAGTGTATTTGGGACGAAATGAACTTGATGTAAGTGAATGCAATTTGTTCTGGTTGTTTACCTTTTATTATTTTAAAACAGAACATGAACAGAACAACATGTTTATAATTATGTGTCGTGATCTAGATCATGCATCAATTAATTTCTATTGCTCTGCATGTCACTGATATATTGAAGGAGAAATACATTGCAAATAAATTGCCTTCTCTCAAATCATCTTTGGTAGTGTTGACAGTTCAGTGGTTATAAACAAAGAAAGGGACAATCTGTATTATTGTTTTATAACATATCATATATTTTATATATATATATCATTTCATTCATAATCAACATTTACATAATTTACATTATATGTATCATATACATCTATTCAATTCATATAAAATTGTAAACACCATATGGAACCACACTACTAACAATACTATATACAATAATCACATATATCAGGCCCGTAGCCAGGATTTGCCAAGGGGGGGTTCAGTTTTCAAAAATTTCCAGGGGGGGGTTCACATTTGACAATTTTGGCTCAAATATGGCTAAAATCACTTGAGAAGTGCTCAAAATGGTGAAAAACCGCATGATTTTGAAATAATTTTTGGCCAGGGGGGGTTACGGCTACGGGCCTGTATATGAGGGTTGTTTTAATGTAACATTTACAAGACACTTGGAAACTGATGAATACTATTCATATATCAATTTACCCCATACTAAAACAGATAATAATGCTAATTATGATAAATAATGACCTAACATCAACTTACTTATTGAGTAACATTAGCAGTATAAAATAAAACATTTTATAAGCTTATTGCCTCTTTAAATTGTTAATTTGATATGATTATGTTTACATTATTATTATAATCAGGAAATCTAGCAGGGTGGAGAGACTTTTATTTTGTGATACCATTGATTTTTGCAATATAGAAGTCTTAGATTAGTAAAAGTTCTAGATTCATAATGAAGAGTTCAAATATATTGAAATACATTGATGTTTTGCCCCGATCCCTGATCTAAATTCCATTTACAATGAAATAACCATTTAGGTTTTAGTATGAAAATATATATTGAAAAACATTGATGGTTTGCCCTTATCCCTGATCTAAGCCAAAAGTCCTAGATTTAATATGAAACTACCATTCAAGGCTTTAGTATAAAGAGGAGTAAAATATATTGAAAGACATTGATGTTTTGAAAGCAAAATCAATCAATGATATAGATAAATATGATACTGCATATTGGCAGTATTCTATTCTAAGCAGATAAATATTCTAATATGTATATATATTTTTGGAATTCAAGAAAGTCTCAAGTCAGACTTTGGTACAAGTATCACCAGATCTTTTTTCATGAAAGACAAAAAAACTGTTGAGCTGTTGAGGGCAGACATATTTTGTATATCCTCTAAGGATACCAATCCTGGCAAGAGTGATCAGATCATTTAGATAATATTTCTATATTATGTCAATATGAGATTGTAATATACAGCTGTCACATGTTGGTTTACTGTCTTTAATATTGTAAAAATTCATAACTTATTGTGCTCCTTTTTAAAATTGATTTAGCATACAAAATAATTCTAAGTTTGGGTCTAAAGGGGCAGCAAATGATAGTTTAACATGGTGGAATCAATATTTTCAAAAGACGTGTCAATGAGCCCTTTTTAAAATCTGAAAAAATATTGAGAGATGTCCGATTAAATATGGCAGTGTGTTGTTGTGAACTTGCACAACATGATTTTATTTAGATTAAATGTGTAATATCATAATAAAAACTAAGGCATTTGTCAGAGTTCTTCGAATTTCTAGATATACACATGATAAGGTAATTGGTAAAAAGCTACTCTCAGCTTATCTCTCTTATTTGCTGCCTCTTTAACCCTAACCGCATATAATCTATTCACATTATAATATGCATGTACTATGGAAATAGCAAGTGATTGACACAATGTCACATAAATAACCATATCTACTACAATAACCTATTCACCAAATAATATACAATTTCACATGCCTACAAGTACCATGGTTACAAAAAATCCACTAAAGCAGACAAAATATATGAGAAATACTCCTCAATCTGTACATTTTTTTCATTTTCTGATTCAGAGCCTGCAAAAGACAAGGTGAGGATAATATAAGCACCTAGTGCAGAGTCATCAGTCATTTTTGAATTTGAATGTATGATATAGGGGAAATCCGTCTAACTTCGACGATGGGGTTACTTCGTCATAGGACTATTTTGACCATGGGGCTATTTTCGACATTTGCTCACATTTCTGATTCACGAAGTCCACCATGTTTGTTTTTGAAAAATTTTAAATCTCCAACAGGCGAGATCTTAATACAAGATGGATGACCCCGGAAATATGAATTATCGGCAATTGTCGAAATAACCCCATGGTCGAAGTAGCCCCATGACGAAGTAACCCCATACGTCGAAATTCAATGGATCTCCCCTACATGTATTTTAAAATCAATTAAACAGGGTTAATGAAAGTTTTAAAAATGTAATTCATTTTATAGTCACATAGTGGGCATTAAACCTCTCTCCCACATATGACATTTTGTACCACAAACATGTACATATAACATAATTTAAAACACAGCTGTTTGAATATGACTGTTGGCACCGCACCGAGGGCTCAATTATCTGCACCAGGTGATTTTAGCTGGCTCAGACTGCACAGGGTGTCGTTGGTGACTTGAAAAATGGCAAGCCACAACTTGGTTTGATTCTTATGTACTGGATAAGCATGTAAACATTGCTCAAATAAAACAAAAGGTGATGGTCAAACTAAAAACATTTCAGATGCGTACCTGAGTTTTTACATGAAGGCAGATTGAATATCGATTAATTTTGTAACATGCTATTTAGCACAAAGAGAAACTCGCAAAAGGTTGCCATCTATTGACCTTAGATTATTTCAACTAACTTTGCCAGTACATCTTACAATTCCAAGGAGTATATGAATGTTGGGTGTAAAAAAGCAGACTAATTTTGGAATGATGACAAACAATATTCCATACTTTCTAGCAGATCTTATTTACAACTCTGTAAAAGATTTATAAAATACATTCAGAGTATTTATAATCTATTTTCGGAAAAATATATGTCTGAAAATTCTGTTGTGTATTAAACAGTTACAACTGCAACCATTCACCATAGTAACTGTAGAGTGAAACATCTAATGGCATTCTTATTAAACATATATTTTAAAAAATAGTATGCTATTTGTTTTTACAAAGCTTTATAATGTACATGTATCAATATACAAATACACTTGAAATGTATTTTCTAGATTGGATAAAATTGGAATAAACGTACAAGTAGGTCAATATAAGCAAGGATGACCTTTGTATTTGGGACTCGCATCTGGGTTCTACCTTATTCCTCAAACCAAAAGCATGACATCTCAAAGAAGAAATGACAGAATTGGTACATTTATGTCGGGCTACTTCATCAAACAAGTGCTAATTTACGCCATCATATCGTAAAATGAGACCAATGTCGTAATTATGACTATGGACTGTGGAACTATCAGATATTAAAATACTATAGCTTGAATAATACATTCACTGGTATTTTGTTGCATTGCAATTTTATCAAAAGAGATGCTAACATCTAATTCACCGTAGTAATATCTAACGATGTACATGTATCTGCAAAAAGTCATTTCAATAAAAAAAAATACGGATAAAAATATTTTGTTTGTATAAGTTAATGTTTCAACAAAACTATGTCAAAAACTCAGATGCGAGTAGGTAGTTACCAGTTTCACCACCAGGTGACTCATTCGGGTCAGATAACATGGCTGGTATAGTGGAAAGTTCCCCTTTAACTCAAATATTCATCAGTTTCAGTGGTTCAATTTTCATATCAACCTTATGTATCTAATAGTTATGCAAATCAAAATATGTCCAGTGAAAGAAAATATTATCTATCCAATACAGAAAAGATATTTCACTTTTTGTGATTTTATTTAATGACGATTATTCCTACTCGCACCTATTCTAATAAAGCTTCTGACAAAAAATTAACATTTTTAAAAAATGTAAAATAAAATCATGGTTTATACTTCCATATCATCCATTTCAATATCACAGAATTGCAGATGCAACAAAATAATACCATGGTGATGACACATCTTTTTGATATCTCTCATTCATTTTTCTTCAAAATGTACATGTAATACTCCGCAAATATGACTATATATGATTATGGCTCCTTGTAGTCATGATGATGATTACTTTGATGTGGTCATGGCCATTCAGATCTATTCAAACTGGTCATAACCGGAACCTGTCCCCACGTCATCCTTAAAGCTTGGCTGAAACAGAAAGCATTTGGTTTTTATAATCAAAAGCAATTAAACATGATACATGATAAGTATTGTTTGTAACTACACACTGTTCACAAAAGGAACTAACTGTGTCTAGTTGATAGCACATAATACATGCATACCATATCATACCAAATTGTAGCTAAACTTCGGAACTTTTTTCATAGTAGGGGGGATTTATTTCAAGTTTGTAGAAAATATGAAGGTACATAACATAGACACTGCATGTATTGGCATTGAAGGACCTAATCCACCACCATTCAATAATCAATATAGGTAGGGGGACATCTAAAGATGGTACAATTTTTTTTATCTTTATTGTTAGGTTATTGGTTTATTTTCAGCCTAAACACATATTATATAGTTTACAATAATGTTGAGGACCTAGGCTAAAGAATCATTAATGGGGCCCCTCATGACGTAAACTTTTGTTAAAAAAATAATAAGACAGTTCAGTATGTGAAATGTACAGCAATGACAGATGGATGGTATCCAGGTCAGCCATGTTACCCAGAGTATGAATGATGAATCTTGGGATGGGGGTGATAGGGTCATTGTAATATCCCATCTATGGATATGAATATAATGGCAGCATTGCTCTTTACCCCACTCATCTGAAGTTTTTTCGTTCAAACATTTAAAGAGTTTAGCTTTGCTAGTATCAAATACAACAAAACTAGACAGTGAAGGCTACTATGTAATGAAGCCGAAGTGTTCTCTGGGGCAGTGCCATGAGATAGCATGTGACAATTTGGAATCATGATTTCAGTTCAGAATGAAAAAACACCATTCACTAAAATTTTTGTTTTTTCATGCTTTAGAACATAAATGCATCTACAACAAAATAAGATAAGAAAAGACTGTCAACATTTCAGATATTTGACTGAGATGGAGAATTATTTGCCTAAAACAAGGTACACGGTATGTACAGTACATTGAGATTGGATTGAGAGAGTTCCCTTATTTACTATCTCCATAATCACGGTGCCCGATACTACCCAACGTAAATCATTCCGGACTTGTTTTTCACTTGTTTTTCATAACCATTTGGACTCATTTTGAAAGGGAATGAGATGAGTCATTCAGCAGAATGGCTCAAAAAGATATTGCAATTCAATCGTTTAGAAAAATACATATATTAACTTCTACCTAAGACATTCTTTTTCATACCCACGTATCTATTTTGGCGATTGTGCCATCATAGATCATATTTATCGGCATTAAATAACAAAAAGTGCCAGAAATATGCTCTAAATCTCCATTAGTGTCATTTTACCAGGTTTAAACAAAAAATCATTTTATATCGTGGAACACTATCCACTACATTAAAGATCGTGTTAATATCTTAAGTATCTGTACCTTCAATTTGCCATAAATGTCCGAAATGAAAAAAGTTGAGTTAACGACGGCGAATGGTCATTATTCTGACACGGACTTGTCTTGTTATCACTGGGTGAACGACTGTGAATTGTAAACTTAATGCTTTCGACGTAATAAAAATATAATGATTTGGAATTGTCTTGTATTCATACGTTCTGTTGCTTGATAATTTGTCTATTCTTTTGGAAAAGTTGCATTTGGTATGTTTTTGTATTCTTTTCAAAAAATATGTGGGGCTCAAATTATTACTGTAAGTTTACAGTAAATCCTGTCTTAGTGGACACCTCTCTCGTAAAGAGGTAAAACCTATAGATTTAGGCCATTAAATAATTTAGTGCATTGAAAGTTAAAGGGAGAGTCTAAAGTTGTTAACAATCCAGAGGCAAACTAGTTGATTTTTAACAGTGTAATGACCTTCGTTATCAAGTCGCTACTATAGTCTCAGCTGTGGTGGCTAACCTTTATGGCTCAGGGGTAGAACGTCTGACTCGAGAGCGGGAGGTCCTGGGTTCGATTCCCGTACGGGGCGTTGAATTTAGCACATCCTCTTTCGAGTAGTATCTGGCTTGGTACACTATAGCTCCCTGACTAGCGTGCCCAGGGGCCGTTACAACAGTAAATAACGATTAAAACTGATTATTTCTTCTCAACTTTCACTAGACTTCTTGCTTAGCATTAATGTGAGCATGGAAGTCAGTTTAAAGCCAATAAGGGTGTTTTAAAGTCTTATTTGAGGCAAACTTATGCTCACATTTTTCATATTCAAAATAGCGACGAGTGTCTTTAAAAAAGCGAAGAGGCAAAACACAAGATAAAGTAAAAAATCAATTTTTCTCTCTACATGCATTCTTGCCCCTTGAAAGTATCAAGTAAAGAACAATAACGACAATTGCTACTCATTTAAACCATTTTAAATCATGATTTTCGTTCACAATATGGCTACTTTCATTATGAATCGGTGTATTCATTGGATACAAGGCAGGCTGGTGATTATCTATCAAAATGAGCAGAATCGCTCACATCCCGAAAATAACAAGACTTTAGCAAACAGTTGGACAAAAAAGGCGTTTGCGGGTGCCTGAAGTAAGGGTATATAGTATGGTAAGTTATCTAATTGTATTATATTTACATAAAGTCAAGTGAAAGCAATTTTATAACCAAATTTACAAACATACCTCTACTTTTTTCCATAAATCAAGTCCAAATGGTTATGAAAAACAAGTCCGGAACGATTAACATTGGGTAGTATCGGACACCGTGATAATGATTTAGGTTAAAAGAGAGAGTAAAGTTTAGCATGTATTGCCTTGGTAAGAACCATGACTAGCACTTACACAAAAATTTTATGATTTTTATAACAATTAACAGTACCATAAGTACGTCAATGAATAATGAGTTTACGATAAGAACCACCACCAATTTTGAGGTAAATCCAGGGGTACATCTAAGTAAGCATATTGCCAGTCAGTTTACCTGAGAATTTGTATTGTCTCCAGGTGTTTCAGATTTAGGATTTAGCTGCATTTAATCAAAAGAAATGACTTCAACCAGATAGTGACAAACATAATCTATCAAGAGCTTTATACATCATGCAAAATCACTATCAGTATCAAGCGAAGGTAACAGCCGTAACCTTCGCACCTTAGATTGCGGATGGTAATTGACGATTTAGATATTTTTAGTGTTCATTGCATTGAATTAAACTACTTTATAGTTGACATGATGATAATTCGATGCAATATCGAAATCGACATTTACCATCCACCATCTTACAGTGAAGGTCAAAGCCATTACTTTTGCTTGATACTGACTGGTGAAAATGAGAATTTTGCTTCATTATCTCAAAATATTTGTGTCTTTATTATTAATTCTGCATACTACATATTCCTTCTGTGCATGCATGCCTCAATAATGCCTTCTTTATTATTCTGAACCACCTCTTCCAAGCCAATATATTTTGATTGGCCGAACATAAATAGTGCCTGGCTTACATTGGTGCCCCCACTTCCTACATGCCTATCATATTTTGACCCTCCCCCCTTAGAAATAAGAATAGTTCTTGTCTTATTCTGCACCTCCCTTATATGGATACCCCCTCCCTCATATATGCAATGCTTGCCTTATACTGCACCTCCCCTCTGGACCTCCCCCTATATGCCTGTCATTGTCTAGTGCCCCTCTCTATACATGCCTGCCTTATTCAAGTCCCCATACTATGATACATGCCTGTCATACTCCAATGCGCCCCCCCCCCCCTCCCTTATATGCCCTGACTTATTCCTGTGCCTCCTCCCACACATGCTTCACTTACATTTATGGAATGAGATGGAAATGTTATGCTACTAAGCTGCAAGTACATTAATAAACAGGCAGCTCATCTAAGATATTGTAGAGTGGGGCCTGCATCCTTACCATCTATGCGAACAGGGAATTGCAATACAATAATAATCAACAATAATTTGGATGGAAAAAGCCTATATTCATATATACACGTACACTACTATTATACAACATATGCTGAGAGACAAAAATACACCTAACGTGTACTATAAGTAATGGCCCAGTGATCTCTCCATGTCACTTCTACTGGGAGCCCCTACTTGAAACCAAATGCCACCCAGTTGGCACCTTGTACTTCAACTTCTGATTTGAAAAATAAGTCAAGTAAGCAGCCATCTGGAGATTTTTTAAGATTTGAAAAATTGCACCCAGTTGGGGAGAACTGTGGCCATTTTGAAAATTCTGCCATGTACATCGTTCCACAAAATACATGTACACTCTAAAAACGAGTGTTGTTATGTTAACGTGTTAATGTGTTTGTTTTTGGTATATTAACACATTGATGCGTAATTACAGGAGCTTTTTTAACACGAGGCGTTTGCTTTTTAACTACGTTTTTGACAAGCGTTTTTCCTGTGTTAAGCGTTAAATAACTGTTTTGGATTTTCTTTGAAACACTTTTATTAACACTGTAACACTTGAAAAACGCATTTAAACTATCAACGCTTCAAAAACGCCTCACGTTTATAACGAGATGCGCATACGCAGTCTTTTCTAACGATATCCGGTCACAAGGGCAGGCCTGTCAACTGTCCCGCAATTTGCGTATTTGTCACGCATTTGCTGAATAATTTGAAGTCACGCCAGTTATTTTTGCGTGACAGAAAATGTCACGCAAATACGCATTTTATCTGGTAATTGTCAAGCAAAAATATTTCTGTAGAAAATTTTTTAAAAACGATCGTCTACACAGCAAAAATACGAACGACGGGAAAAAACGTACGCATTTCGTTCGGAATTTTCACGCGAATTACGGATATGTCACGCATTCCGTTCGAAATTTTTCGTACCTATAATACCAAGGAACACGATAGACATGTATATTAAATGATACACTAAATGTGTGTCTCATAATTCCCACATGAAAAATGTCAAGATGCTTCGTTGATATTTCAAAATGGCGGATGTCCAACCCGAATAAACACAAAGCGTTGAAATACATTGTTGATCGCATTCCTTGGTACTACGGATATTCGAAGAGAGAAAAAGTGAACCATTGAATAAAACTTGAAAAAATGAAGAAACAGATATTACCAATTTTGTCTGCACCCTTATGACAGGATATTTTTAAGTGTTTCAGAAGTGTTTAACATTAACACTTTTTTTAACACATTGTTGGAGATAAACACGTTTCGTATTAATTATCTGTTGCAAGCCCTGAAACACGTTTTTGTGTTAAAAAAAAAACACATGAACATGTTATAATGTATAATTTAAATACACTTAAATATTAACGTCGAAACGTGTTAATTAATATAGTATTAACATTAAAACGTGTTAATTATCTGTTGCAAATAAGTGTTAAAACAAGCGTTGTTTTGGCGTTTCCAGTTTTTAGAGTGTAGTCCCAACAGGGTTCTCACCAGGAAATTTTTAGATCCCAGATTTTTAGCGGTATTATGACTACTTTTTTCGTGGTATCGTGACTACTTCTCCCCCATGTGAGATCAGAGATATCCTATTAGTATACTTTTCAACATACTTCTTAAGATTATCTTGCTATTTTAATCCCAATATTTATTTCTAACACCCCAGTCACATTTGTCGCACGGCGGCCGTAAGTCGACCGCAGATCAATTAAATCAGTGTATTTCTGCGGCGAGCGTAGGAATAATAACTCGGAGTTATAATATTTGTTCATTTCTGAGGTCCCCGTAGAAATCAACTGGCTCAACAAGATTGAATCATTATTTGTCAATGTTTCACGATCACTTTTCATTTGGTATTACATCCTAGCACTATGAATAACATTTATAAATTGTCCTGATGTAAATAAAATGAAAAAAAGTATTATTTATCAACAGAAATTTAAAATTCACCGTGCAGCTGCCGTGGGAAATGTGACTGCAAAAATGATAGACCGCACGGCGGCCATGGGAAATGTGACTGGGGTGTAAAAGGTTTCTGACTTCCTATGCCTTGTTTGTATCCAGTTTTATGTATTTTCTCAAGAGTTTTACCGCAAATAATGTGACAAAAATGTAAAATTAGACTCCGGAAAAAACACTTTAGACTCCAGAAAAGCTATTAGACTCTGGAGCAAGAGGGTTTTAAGACATTAAAAGCCTAGTTGGAACCCTGCCCAAACATTGGCCCACTCTTCTTATTGCTTACTGAGTTATTTCCCTGGAGAAGACTGAGAACAAAACCAGATGTTTGATGAATTTTTCTGATTGTTCTGTAAGATACAAGATACATCTTGTTGAGAATTTATTATGAGGTATAATCAGTGATTTAATATTGCTTAGAGTACATGTATGTATTGTACAGTATTTGTGTTTTTCATGCATTATCCTATTGCACTTTCAAATTGTTCAACTGATGAAATATCTTGACTGAGGCGTTTCTTTAAATTGTCATTATTTATGATGATTACTTACATATGCACTTTCTAATGTTCCCTCTTCCTTCATCCTCTTGAACTTACAGCCAAGTACCAAGATTCCAATTAGCTGTAACAATAAATCACAGGTATATAACTGGAGAGCATGTTTTATGTGGTATATCAACATGATAATCCATGACATTTCATTTCTTCTCAGCCCTGAGATGTGTTTCAGGTGAAACAGAAAGATGCTATGAGTATCAGAATGATGGTATATGCTTATCTCTTCAGTCAATAGGATAGTTTCTAAAATGCAGAAAAAGCAATGGAATCTAGTGCTGCCATCTTTTATTCAGCTTTTAATTTGGGCTAGAGTTCCATTCACATGCTAAAATCTTGGAAAAGTGGCTTAATTTCATGATTTATCAAAGAGTCTTAGTTGAATCTATATAAAACTTGAATGATATACCTCATGGTGACCCTGTTTATGTACATGTTGTGATTAAACATGCAAATGTTGGTTGACATACAAATAATCCAAGGTTTTAAAGAATTTTAGCATTGCATCTATGGAGATTTGGCCCAAGTTTTTTTTAAATTGTCATGGAAAATTATTCAAAATACATAACTGTGTAAATCAAAGCTAATATAGGAGAAAACAGTTCACTGAATTCAAAGATGCCATTTAAAAGAAGGTAATGTAAGCCATTGGAAGTCTAATATGTAAATCTCTTAAAATCTCACGAAAAACGAGATTTAGCAAGATTTCAAAAGCTATATGGAAACTATACTATCACAATAGTCTTTGAATTATTCAAAATTCCTGATATATTGCAGCATACCTACAGAATAGAGCTGTGTTCTCAAAATATCCAAAAACAAGACATTAACATGCAAAATGTCACTGCCTGCCATTTACTTAAGACACTGAACACCAACTGCCAAATGCCAAACACCAACTTCCAAACACCACTATAACCACGCGGTAGTATCTCTTCGGGACGTATCGAAACCACTCCGTCCCGAAAAACCGTTAATTTGAATTTAAAACCTACCCCAGTGTTTGAAAATCAAGGATTGTGGGTCTCACACTTCACTGTTTTTCTTCAAACTTGTTCCGTACAAAGCTTCACAGAAATACCTTTCAGTCGATTCATTGTTTTCGTGTACAAAGTACCTCGTTTTAGCGGCGTTTTGGTCCCCAGCTGTGAGATAAAGCAAATTTTCATAACTTTCAACTGTAAGTCAAGTTATCTCGCCAGTCTTTTACCCATTCTCGCCCATAATTTCAGAATGGACTCCCATTACAACCTTCCATCGCTACGTCTTGACTTTTGGGCATCAAACGCAGCAGTTTCTAAATCATCCACACATCTCTTCAAATTTGACCAATACGTCCCGTCATCTTCCACTACGCCCCGCCGAGTCTATCACTATACACGTAGAGTTGCATTCTAAAACAATTTGTCCATCGATGTGTCCGTTTGTAGGTTGCCATTGTCGATTCTAAATACCAATCGGATTGTGTTTTAAGATTTACCCATTCTTGTCCATTTTCAATATACCTATAATAGGGTGGTCCAAAATCGGCGGGGCGTAGTGGAAGGTGACGGGACGTATTAGTCAAATTTTAAGAGATGTGTGGATGATTTAGAAACCGCTGCGTTTGATGCCCAAAAATCAAAACGTAGCGATGGAAGCTTGTAATGGGAGTCCATTCTGAAATTATGGGCGAGAATGGGTAAAAGACTGGCGAGATAACTTGACTTACAGTTGAAAGTTATGAAAATTTGCTTTATCTCGCAGCTGGGGACCAAAACGCCGCTAAAACGAGGTACTTTGTACACGAAAACAATGTATCGACTGAAAGGTATTTCTGTGAAGCTTTGTACGGAACAAGTTTGAAGAAAAACTGTGAAGTGTGAGACTCACAATCCTTGATTTTCAAACACTGGGGTAGGTTTTAAATTCAAATTAACGGTTTTTCGGGACGGAGTGGTTTCGATACGTCCCGAAGAGATACTACCGCGTGATAACAACTTGTGGTGACACATTACCATTTCAGAGAAATATAATGGTATGCACTAATAACTGACATTTTCAGAATAAGTTATATTTCTTTAGTTTCCAGTTGTACAGATTATCAAAAGTTGCAATTGAAGTCCAAAAATCACATTTAGACCATAAACTTGTGAGAAGATTCTAAAATTGTTCTTTTCACAGAAATGTTTGACAAAACAGTCATATAAAGTATCACTAAAAGCTCCTTTTAAATAACAATGATTATGACAAATCACCTCAGATGGATTGATATTAGATAGCTAAAATGGAATGGAAAGGTAAATATTTCTATAAATGTGTTAAACATGAGAAAAATAACAATAGAAGTGATCAATTTCAGTCAAAATTCAGTTTTTAAATTGTCTTAGAGAGTGACCAGATCAGCTTGACCTAGAAGTTTTAACAAAGGCCATCAATTTCATTCCAAATATGGAAAGTGTAAAAATAGAACTGTCAATCAAATTATACTGTGGAAGAAAAAGTTGTACATGTTATCTGATCTTGATTTTCTTGGACCCAGACTTGAAGTTTTATAACAATGCTCAAAATTTAATTTGTGAACACTAAAAAACTATTTAATGAATATTCATAAAGGTTAGTGTGACTTATTTATAGAAAATTATCAAAATTCATATTCTATTTACCAAAGTAAAAGAAATTAAAATGTCAGAGTTAATCTATCTGGTAATGGCTGGTTTTGGTAAGAATATCTATTCCCATCAATTGAAACAAAGTATATGATTTTTTTTATATTTCTATACAATTTTAAGTCCACACTTCACATCTATGACAACAGTTCCTATGGTAACACTAATTCTTAATTCCCTGTTTTTTCTTCTTCATAATGAATCACAAACAAAAACACAAGACATAAACGACAAAATGCAACCACCTGAAAATGGTTGCAAAAGTATAACAACTGTTACAAAGGTCAACCAAAGGTCATATCTCAAATCTAAAGTCAGATGATTTTGAAAAATGGTCAATTTGAAGCAAGTTGCAAAAGGTTACAAAAGAGGAACAATTTTTACAGATGAAGGTCAACCAAACATCAAATCTAAGGTCAGATTTGAACTTCCAAGAACTTTGGTCAAAATTGGTCAATTTGAAGCAAGTTGAAAAAGACCTCTTCGACTTTTTTTTCTTCAATTTGTTGCCATGGTAACAAATATTGGCAGAAATGTGTTGGAACTCACAGGATGTTAATATATGTTGACAGTGAAAAATTGAAATCAGTCTTAATAGTACTTGATGTTATTGGAAGTTGTAAGAATTTGTTACAGGCACCAACTGCAAGATGCCAACCATCAAATGCCAACCACCAAACACCATTCACAAAACGGTTGAAGACTATAACAATATATCATCACGTGGCATAAAAACCGTTTGTCTTATTTTTCAGATGTTACAAGTAAAACGATGATATTATATATATATGCCACGTGTAAAAACTAGATTGATTTTCACTTTTTTAAAACAACAGGAAAATTGCAACATATGGTAGGCGTTTTTAATTGCGTTGTTCAAAGTAGATTGCATCTTTGGTCCAATAGTATTTCAATTCTTTCCATAGCTGCAATAGAAGCAAAGCCAGATCTTGAAGGATGAGTAATTGTTAAAGTTTGAATATCGACAACAATATATTGGATGTATTTTCTATTAATCATGGGAATTTTGACCAAAATTTGGAAAATTTCAAAAATAGGGAGATCCAAGAAAAGCAAAACTGTCAAATAATGTTGAACTCTTCGTTGTCAGTCTCCAACCAAATGTGGGACAAATGAGCCGCGTACAATAAACTCATACATAAGTAATAAACAGTATTATGTTTGATTTGACCTACCAGTGTAAAACTAAAGAAGAGTCCAAAACCTCCAGATACTTTTTTGGCATGGAACATAATTGGCTGCATTCTATCCCAGCACTGAGTGGAACAAGGACATCCGGGTAATGATTTCGGTAGTGTGGTTCCGGTACAGCATACATATGTTTCATTTGCTTTCAAATTCTTACAGCACTCAAGCTAAATTCAGATATTATATATGATCGATTATTTTGCATACTCACCAGTGTAAAGCTAAAGAATAAACCGGTTCCACCAGCAGCTAGGGTTGCGTAATGCATAGTTTTTCGTAGTCTTTCATAGCAAGTAGTTTTACATGGACAAGGTGGGTCTGCTGTGAAGGGTGACCCAGTACAACAACTGGCTTTAGATAGTACCTGTTTAACCGTACAGCAAGAAATCTGGAAGGTACCATAACCACCACTAATCACCACATATACGAGGGGTGATTCAAAAGTAATGGACAAAATTTTATAGGCATACTAAATTTCACCCAATCAGTCTAATTTTTTCACAGTGAATAGATCAATCAATTCTCTATTTTGTGTCGAATTCTCATTTAAATGCATTTGAAATTGTTTCAGCTATGCGTAACCATGGTAACAAGGGTAAGCATGGGTGGAATTGGTTTTTTAATGATAATTGAATGTTTTTGTCATTTTTGCTTGATTTCGTTTTAATGACTCAATTACCACACATGATATGTCTAACAAGCATGGTAATGCAATTGTCAAGCAAGACTCACATGCCCATGTGTTTGCTGTTGAGTTCTAAATTCAGCAACCAATTGTACTATGACATCACAATGATATTTCTAAGACAGGCACTTCAAAAGAAAAGGAAAGACACAAGAGAATCGTTTGTTACACATGGACAATGCCCCAGCACACAGGTCCAAGCTAGTTCAGGATACTCTTGCAGCATTCATGGACATGCCTCAACTTCCACATGTTCCATATAGCCCTGATACTGCTCCTTGTGATTTCTATCTTTTTCCCACCCTTAAGATGGGATTAAAGGGACAATCCTTTCAGACATTAGCTGAGCTGGAAATGGCTGTACAAAAACAGCCGAACACCATGGCTGCTGATGGATTTGGACATGAGTTCTCTGCATGGGTGCGCTGACAGAAGAAAGTAATTGAACTTGGAGGAGAATACATTGAGGATTGAATATAATTCAAATGGATGATCATCAGGAATAATAAGGAATGATATGGATTATTATTGAACTTACTGCGATATGCTTTTCATATACATCTTGCATTGCAAAATATATTGCACCAGCAAACTTTTCATTGAAAATCCATTTGTTATTTTGATGAAAATAGCCTTAAAAATGGATTCCGGGTGTATGCACCATGATCCAAGAGAAGTGCTCTATCTCAAAATGTATTTGCATTTAGTTAATAAAATTTTAACATCTAATAGATAATTGATTAATCTTTATTTGTACAAAGTTTCATTCAAATCTGGTAAAGGTAAGCGTGCCTATAAAATTTTGTCCATTACTTTTGAACCACCCCAAGCAATAGGTTAAAACAAATACAACAGAATAAATAAACTATAAATAAATGTGTTCAAATATCCTTGAGTCAAGGAAACTTTGAGCAAAGTGAAATGTTCAAGCGAGAATTTATGAATGTGACACCAAATCGAAGCCATCTTCCAAATAGATACATGGATCTATTTCTGCTTGCTAGATCAGCTTGGATGCATATATCCCTTTAGCAGTAAATCTATCTTGGCTATCAACTTTTCACCCCCTACTAAAATACATGTAGTCGGTTGTATGTTCAGTGTTCACACAAATTCAAGTGAATAAGGATTAGGAAACACTATTTAGTATATGAACATTTTAGCTCAAAGTTACCAGGACTCTTTGATTGAGACTGTTGCCATGGTAATCAGGCCCATAACCAGGATTTTCCAAGTTTTTTTTAAAATATTCTAGGGGGGATTCGCTTTTGACAATTTTAGTCCAAAAATGGCCAAAATCCCATTGAACACCCCCCCCCCCCCCATGGCTACAGACCTGCTGTTACCATGATATTACAAACCACAAGTGCATACTAAAAAGGGGATGAAACTAATGGCAAATTCACATGATTTGGCCAACTTATCTGTTTATCTTTGGTACCAAATATTTTAAATTGAAGTAATGATAAACCAGACAAGATGTAAATTGTCAATCTGACTATTTGTTTCACCCTGACCCATAGTAATAATTATGACAATTATGAACTTATTGTATAAAATGTAAGGGGTAAAGGGGTATGCATCGTTAGAAATTAAATTGAAAAATAAATAATGGTGCATAAAACAATATTGGGATAATTAAACAAAGCTTTAATTATAAATATATATGGAGCAATTCAATAAAAAAGAAACTAGAGATAGGAAATAGCTGGCACAAAATCTGAATATAGAATTAGATAATTATGGCTAAAAAACTAAACTTTGACAGAAAAATGCATATTGTGTATCTATCACACCAAAGGCTGTGTGGGCTTACCATTCGCCACCTTGTGAATACTTTGGGGCAGACAGTGGGGCAGGGTTAGATACATGGGGGCAAAACAAATATTTTACAGCAAGATATCCCCCATCCCACCAAATATAAAAATTAATTAATTAAAAAATTAATTTCTTAAATAAGCCACATGTGGTGAATGGTAAGCCCACACGGCTAATGTGAGATCTACTTTAAAGGGACAGCAATTGAGAGAGTGTATTATGACCGTAAAATGTTGGAAGCAAACTTTTTAACAGATATGTCAATGTTTCCCTTGTGATCACTTACTATATACATTGTGTACAGTAAAACCTGTTTATCTGTTCAACTTGGAAAGTGTTGGACTTAAATAGCGGTTCAGTTTGCATCGGTATTCAGTAACAGGACTTGAAATTGTTTGACTTTCGTGTTTCACTTAACAAGTTTTACTGTACTAAAAAAGAATTGAGATATCTGGTCACGCTAGGAAGAAATTGACATTTTATCAAAAAGAGACATCCTCTTTTCTGGTTTAAAGCAAAACTACTTTTAAAACATTTTCATTCAATGAAGCTGTAACATTCATCTCAATCCTTTGCTGTCTCTAAAAATCTATAAGTTGGAGTTTTGTTTACTTTATTTAATTACAATTGTGCCAAACAACTATTGAAAGTTATACCTCGGTCACATTTGATCTATGGCAACAGTACCTACAGCAGCATTAAATATAGGAATAAGCCGTACAATGTAGATTTTCTATATCAATTTTGTGACGGCTTCCAAAGAGCAAATGTGACGGAGGCTTTAGAAAGCTTTATCTTTGTTTTATATATTTTTGTTAGAATATAATTACACTTGGTATTTAATAGAGTACATAAATATGATAATACACTAGGAGGGATTGCATATAAAGAATATCTACATTACAAGGGAAGATATCAATATTTCATTGAGGTTTAAATCCTATATCTATCCTTACCAGGGAAAAGAGGATTTATCCAATGATCATGACAATATTGAGTGAATTAACATATTTTGCCTTTCACACTTTTTGACCATGTTAAACAAGGTTATCTATTCTGATCATGGGTTAACTTAATACATATAATTAAATGTAATCGAAGATGAACCTACCGCATCACATCCTGGGTGTCCCATACCTGATGGATCATTGACACCCAAAGAGGCATTTTCAAATCCACAACATTCAAAATTAAATTGCACATTGGACTTTGCTTGATTAGATGCGTGTTGCCAGCCTGTTTCTGCGATCATTTTTATTCCATTGTCACCAACTGCTAGGCATGCACATGACACAATGAACATTATGATGAAAACAAATCCAAGTAAAAACATATTCTGAACAGAGTTAAGGAGTTCTAAACAATACAAAGTAATAATTATGCATTCCTGGCATGCTGAGTTTACATATAACAGAATTAATCTTTAGTCATCCTCTGAACGCAGGGTTCCAGACATCATCCACTAAGTTTCTTCCTTCTTCGAAGAAGGAGGTACGAGTTCTGGAGGCCTGTGTTCGGAGGATGATCTTGAGGGAAAAGATGATTAAATGGCGAGTAAAAATGATTTATATATTTCTTTTATTGGCAATAATATCAAAACGTGATAGTTTACATAAATCTATGCACAATCCAAGACATAAAATCAATCTAAAATTAACTGCACTGTACTATTTGATACATAAAGTTAAATAAATATTTCAGATGAAAATGGTTCCCCTTTTAGAAATTGTCATCTACCCACCTATTTGATGAATTATAGATTTTCTAGGTTCAACTTAACTGATCCATAAAAAGGCACTGAGAGTGAAGTATTTTGAAAGTTACGAGCAGTCAACCTGGGAAACTTTGATTGCATGATACCTTAACAGTATCTATTGATAAATAATTCATACAAGGCATTAACATAAAGAATATCACCACCTGACATTTGTTACACATGCCAAACGCTGAACGCCAACCGCTGAATGCTGAACACCGTCCACAAAAAGGTTTGAGACTTTAACAATATGTCACTGGCAGAAAAACTTTAACAATATGTCACCACTTATGTTGCTGACACAAAAAAGTGTGTATTTGTAGAAAGTATTTCAGATTACCAACCTTCAATTCTACAGAATACCTGACAGGACAGAAGTAAACAGGGGTTCAGAAATTTTCCCAAAATGAACCTGACAGTATCTAAAATACCTGGCAGGCAAAAGGTTAACGAAGTGAAACCAAAATACCAAGTTTTCATGAAGACATATTTTCCTTTCATGATATTCATAAAAAATATCAAAGCACTGATAAAAGAAATTATAATCAAATTAAACTTGCATTGATTTTCATCAAGCAAATACAATCTCGTAGTAATCTGTACTGTATACTTTAAGTTCCTGCTGTAGCCGTAAAATACCAATATGTTCGTGGTAACAGCTGTAATACTGAATTAACCAGGATTTATGTATAGTCTGTATTATTTACAATTAGGTATCGAATCAATACTTGGTATCAAAGTATTGAGTTAATTAGCATACTGAAAGGTACATAGGTTATTACATGAACAGTAATTATTGCAAAATGCAAAGTGATCAATGTGATTTGCAATTGCAAACTATTATACATTACGCAATATTTTTGATTATAGGCTCATGATTCAAATAGGTGGTCCATAACATGCATAAGCCATGGCCATGGTGAGTCCATGTGGTGATAGCTTTAAATTGCAATATTCTACCTGTATCTAACCTCTGACCAATCATGTATCCTATACATTTGATACTGACTTACCACAACCATTAAGAAACCTTGATATACTAACTACAGTATGGGCAAGATATTGACCTTTTACATTTCAGGATATCTTGACAACGTGACCTTGACTTCCAATGATCCCAAAAATGATGTCAAAAACGCTTATTAACGTATACATAAAAATAACTTCTGAAAATTGCTTTGGAGGCGAAGTCTCGCGAGTTGCTTGGATATAACCAGGCAAAAGCTGGAATTCATTAGCTATAAAAAATAAAACGACCTTCCCATATGACCTTTCAGATTGACAAATAGATTGGAGGCCTTCAAATATTACATCATTTTGACCGTATATTGGGTGATTGGGACAATGATCTTTACATAACTTCAAGTCAAGGGACACATATAACATGTAACATCTTTATACCCAGGTGATGGCCAGAGAAATAAGTTTTGATGTTGAAGAAAAGGTTTTTGAAATGAATTAAATTCTATTGATCATGCAAGATTCAATTCATTATAAATTTTCCAAAACATTTTGGAAGAATTACAGACACAGAATTACATAAACTGCCCCTTAAAGTGCATATTTGAATTGAAAGGATACGCAGAAGAGTATCTTAGTGTTCTCAGTGATAGCACCAATGAGGCCCACACTAGAGATACCAAGTAGAAAGACACCACATACTATGATGCCTACAATCACTCCTATAGCTCCTAGTTCCCCAGCTGCTTTGTATTGAGTACCAGCAATGATAAGTATCAGCAATGCCACAATCTGCAAAGATAATAGGAACAAAAAGTTCATTTTATACATTAGGGGCTTGGAATGAAACAAATAGTTGAATAATGTAGGAATGGTTTGGGGTAAAATCACTGTAATTTCACAATCAGTAATCATTTATTTAGCCAATGAACACAAAAAAGTACCAAAACTTTGGGCCCAAAGCCCCCCTTTATGATTATATTTTTTTACAAAAAACTGTAGCCATATTCCTTCAACCGTCAACCAGAATTTTAGTTATTTCTTTACAGACGAATGAAAGGATAAATTGATGAACAGCTTCTTGAAATCTCGAAGGTTGCTGCTGCAGCATTCCTTACCGGCAATTTGTAAATATTGACAAATATAAGGTATATACAGACAAAGATAATGAAAATGTAAGTCTATGAAGCATAAGAATAAGCAATCAAAGGACCATGGTAAGGCTAAAAACAAATAATATTCCCATTAATATTGCACCTTGGTACTTTGATTGCTTATTTCTTAGGTTTGAATGACACAAGGGTTCACTTTATAGAAATCAATTGAAGTTCTCAAAATGGTGAAACTGAATGATCTTGGCTTCTCAAAGCCCCCCCCCCTATCCCACCTTGGCTACGGGACTGCAGACTTTAGCCTATTTATTTTCCATGTTAAAAATAAGGGAATTTTCAAGAGGCCATGCATCAGTGGATGAGATTATACAAAATGTAAAATATTCAAATTTTAGGGGATACCTATCTGGACAATATTGGAAACTATGGGCTTTCAGACGACCATGGTTAGGAAATGGTGATAGAAAATCCGGGGTCTGCGCATTATACCGAAACCCATTAAACCGAAATCCATTATACCGAAATTGATTATACTGACGTGCATTATACCAAAACTCATTATACCGACGTGCATTGTACCGAAAGGCGTTATACCGAATGCCACAATACTGACGCACATTGTAAAGTTTCCTGCGTGTATCTGTGTGTAACCTTTAAGAGACATTGGAGTAAAATATTAGACAGTTTTTATGTTTTGATATATGATATTCATTAATTAGAATTGACAAAAATCTTTACAAACGAGAGAACATGTATTTTGAGACTAAAACAACCTGTCATCAGAGAAAAAAAGCCGCCCGTTTGTTTGTCTGTTTGTTCGTCTATTTATTCTATTCGGAAAACAACTCAATAGTTTATAGGAAAACGCCTAATGGCCATAGGATGTCTGATATAGAACAATCTTCGAAAATGGAGGCCAATTAAAAAATGTTGCCGCCATAATTGTAACATTTATTCCGTGTTGTCGAGCCTTTAATTCAAGGATCCCTTCTCGAGGGCAGAAAACGGGCTAAAAATATAGATGAAATATTTTCACGAACTGACAAAATTACGTACATTTTTATGATTTGAAATACCTAGCCACATTATACAACGCTCAACACACCATTGGAAAGCTTATTTTGTCTTCTTTAGTCTCCTTTCTAACAGAAGTGAATCAACTGTTACGCATTGAACTTCATTAATAGATGACAAAACATTTTTTGCTGACTGATAATATTACATATGATTTGAAATAGCAAGCCACGTGTACATCACACCATTGGAAAGCTTGTTTAGTGTTCTTTAATCTCATTCATAACAAAATCGAACCAAATGTTCACGGACTTGGAAATTAAGCGTTACGCACAGAACTTAAATATTAAATCACGAAATATCTTCGCAAGCTATCAACATTACGTACACCTTTTGTTTATGATATGAAATGCATTGTAAAATCTATTTGATCCAAACTAATAAGTGCCATACAACTTGTACATGAAGGTTTGACTTGGGCTGTGATTTTAGGGTGTTTGCGGTTTTGAGTTTCCCTTACTTGATGAAGCTTATACTAGATTAGTATCCTGTTGCCATTTCTTGCCTGGTCTTCCTGATTAAATGTGCATGATTTTCAATAATACTTATCATACTCTTCTACTATTATCATACATCTTCCATTCCAAGCCTTTTCACATCACAAAATCATGGTGTCGGACTGTCGGTATACAGTAATGATTTTCGGTACAATGCGCGTTGGTGTATTGGTTTTCGGTACAATGCACGTCATTATAATGGGTTTCCGTATAATGTGCGTCGGTACAATGAGGTGATCCCGAAAATCCACCTGTCATCTAGGGCAAAGGGGTGTAATGTCGACGTGTGGGGTAATGTCGACATAATAGACAGGGTAACTTCGACACTTACGTATTAGAAGTAGAATTTCCATTTTCCGCCATGTTTGATTTCTGGAAAAATTAAAATCTTGCGAGATCTCGATCCATGCGAAAAAAAACATAGATCAGAAATTAGAGCAAATAAACAACAAGGTGTCGAAGTTACCCCACATGTCGAAGTTACCCCAAAATGGTGTCGACGTTACACCCCTTCTCCCTATCATGTTCCAAACTGTAAGATGGAGGATTATTTACTTACAATGTACGCAATATTGAGGCACATCAAGAAGACCCTTGAACAAGTGCAGTCGGTGATCCCCATCTTGCTTATCTCTGACCTTCAATAAAATAAGCTAAACTGTCGGTATTCTGCAACACGAATTGATTTTGCCACGACTAAAAATTTCAATATTTTTTAGAATTTTATTCTGAGTTAATAATTATTCAAATTAGGGTTTCGTATTTTTTATTTAATGACGTTTCGATGAAATTATATGAATTCAATTGACATATAATTATCAAATTACTTTGATTATCATTTAATGTATAATTTTTGTAAGCCTATTGTGTTTTATCAATGATCTCGTTCAAAATATGAAACGATAGGAATAATTTAGTAGCTCCGAACATTTACAAAACTATCATGACATTATTCAACTCCTCACGTTTTCACTTCAGGATTTATTTGAAATGATTGTTGAACTAATTTATGTTTACCTTTAGATAAAATCATGTCTAGTTCATATGATGACAGGAATTTGGTGGTACCTATCACCCCTGTTCAACAGATGTTTGCATCAAGTTGTGGAGCACTCTTGACTTCTCTCTTTGGTAAGCTGCTTCTATATAAAGATCATGTGATTACATATTATTGCAGTTGCATTACATCATCTCATTTAAAAACTTCAATCTCACTTTTTTACACGTAAATTTATATCAATATGGTGGTGGCTGTAGTTTACTCGAGTCTCTAGCCAATACTTGGCTAGAGGGGATTCATCTGGAATACTGTGAACTCTATTTGAAAAAAGCTGCCGGGGTGTCATAAATTTATTGAATATTTTAAAAATCGCCAGATAAATAAATCATTAATCAAACCGGACCCAGCTCAAATCCTTGATGAGATATGACATGATTTCATCAGGATTTCGTCTAAAATTAAAACAAAATGGCTCCAAGAAAAATGGCGATGTTCGAAAACTGGACGAAATGTCGTTACGTCTGACATTAGTAACTGGCTGTAAATTCTAAGTTAGCGATCCAGAAGATGTGCACTAATACACTGATCACTTTGTGTGTGTTTTGGAATTTTTGGTGAGGTAATAAGACCAAAACTCGCAATTCAAATTGTGATGTGGAAAAATGGCGGACATATGATTTCAAATTTTATGATTACGACATTACCAGTTGTTCATGCAGGAATATATCTGTACTGGAAGGCCACGATACAGTGGCCTTAGAAGAAGGTAAGCTGTAGTACACTACCTTTTGATTTAGGCTATCCATCGAAGTACACCCTGGGTTTTTAACAACGCCGTCCTCCCATTATGAGGACGTAAATAAATAGTCATGGACGCAGAAAAAAATTGTTGGTGCGTTCTTGGGACGCATTACTCACCATAGGTTGCAAACACATGTTATTTATCTTGAAAAACTTCCCTACAGTGCTCACCATAAAGAATTACAAAAAAATTACATGCTGTCGCACATGTAATAAATTTTTACCTCAGTGTATTCAGTGCTCTATTTTCTCCGTCCTTGTAAGTCCAGATATAGTGGAATTCATGTCCATAATGACAAAGAAGAACTTAAAAAATTGAAGTGGAGTTCACATGTTAATGCAGACTCTTCAAATGTTGAGGTGATTTTGGAGTCGGATTACGCGGCAATGTGGATTGGCTCCCAGAATGCAACACGACACGTGTATCTGCTTAAATGGGCTTATTAGCCTTTTGCGGATTATAGATGTAGATGTACATGTCAGCTTTCAAAATGCCGTTCCAAAAAAATTCCAAACACAAAAGAAGAGATCGGGATATTAGTTCAAATCTTTTGGATCGCTGATTATAAATTTATAGCAGATTTATAGTCAGTATAATGTCAGAAAATAAGAACATTTTCAATGTTGGCATCTCTCAAGGTCATCAGCCATTCTCCAACAATTGTGAAATTCTCTCCACTTTAACAACAAATTGTGTAGATGGTGACATTTTGCATGTTAATGCCCTGTAATTAACTATATTGTTTCATTTTCCAGTCACACCACTAGATGTTGTAAAGATAAGGCTACAAGCTCAACAGAAACCAATAACAAGAGGGTGCTGCTTCACATACTGTAATGGCTTAATGGACAGTTTAGAGATATGTGCCTGTCTCAATGGGGAGACTAGTACTCTGAAACCATGGTACAATAGACAACCCAAGGTTCACCTTAATGGAACTATGGTAAGGGGAAGGAGAAGTACGATAGTTTAACTCTAACACAATCACATGCCTGTCTAAAGGATTTCCCTAGGGGGGGCAACTTTTGCCTATTTTTGCTTTTGTGCTGTTGACACACCAGATGCACGAAACATGCTCCAATTTAAAACGTCGCCAACACAGAGCTAGGGTGGTCTGAAAATTTTAAACTTTTAACTCTTTCTGGTGCATTGCATACTGTATCTGAAAGCTATTTCACGATCTCTAAAAAAATTTCTGGAAAAAAGTGGGGGTGGTGACCCCAAATACCCCCCCCCCCTCTTGTGCTGCAATAGTTTGTACTACATTTATTATGACAGGGTACTCTCAACTTATATCTCTGGTGCTCTAATTACAATATCTGATCAACATTGTTATAGTCTCCAAATTGGTGGTCGGCATCTGTAACAAATGGCAGGTGGTGATATTTTGCATTTTAATGGCTTGTTTGTTTTATTTTAGGATGCATTCATGAAGATAGCACGTTATGAAGGTGTCAGTTCTTTATGGAGTGGACTACCTCCAACACTGTAAGTACTTATTTCAACCAGTTGAAAATGCGATAAACATTTATCGGTGCTTCATAGAGAACTATCGTACAATGAAGGGAGACCAAATTCAAAATGTTTCTATATTGATTTGATATGTGATATGTGAGGATGATATCATTAAATGACAATGTAGATTAGGTTAGGCCAATATCCCAATTTTTCATTTTCCTGTAACACTTTGAGGAAAGATATTCATTGGAGAGCAGTGGTCAGTTAGATAGCTATTCCTGAAAAAATGTTCATTTAATATATTCAGTATTTGTATTAATCATTTTCCTGAGACTTGAAAATGTTCCTGAAAATTACCTAAATTTAAGTTGGGGCAGTTCCCATGACCCTACAAATTCCCTTTTCCTATAACATAACATTAACAGCCATAATAACATGTTATTTACTTTTACTGTAGAGTAATGGCTGTTCCTGCAACAGTTATATATTTCACCACCTATGACCAGTTAAAGTACATGATAGGCTACAGTGAACATGAGAAAGACACTTTATGGAGAGTAATGTTAGCTGGATCTCTCGCTAGAAGTAAGCCTTAAATTTTACAAAAATGCCCAAAATGATGAAAAACTACAAAAACGTCCACATACTTTCCTCTCCTACTGATAATTGCAGGGAGGCTTGTTTATGTAAATATTTATATTCAGTATTTTAAATCAATGTCTTGATTATGTATAAAACACAGAAATTAACAAGTTTGAAACTACATAACTTTGTATCCTCTTTAATGGTTGTTCATATCCATTTACATTAGGTGTATCTGCGTGTATTTGTTTTGTAGTTGGTGCTGCCACTGCTATCAGTCCATTAGAACTCATCAGAACTAAAATGCAGTCTCAACAACTAAGCTATACCCAAATAGGCCAAGCAGTAAAAAGCACCATCGGTCAGACAGGCCTCTTGTCTGTTATGAGGGGACTTGGGCCAACCATACTCAGGGATGTGCCCTTTTCAGGTAAAATATTCAAGTAGTCTTGATAAATGATGAATGATTCTTTATTCATTTCCAAATTTTGTTTACTAGCTAGGTAATCAGTTATCACATGTTTCAGTGTGTGATACTGGAAATCTTCCTCGTAAGTAAAATTGTATCACCACGAAAACGAAGCTTGAGTGGTGATACATTTTTCCTTGAGTGGAAGATTTCCTGTATCACACAAGCTGAAAGGTGTGATGACGATTTTATCACATACTATGTTAAATTTTAGTAATTTGATTGGGCAATACGTACGGCTACTTCTCATTACATGAAAAACAGCCAACAACAATCAGTAACTAGAACGATCAATAACAAACAATCTAAAATATTACTTTGTTACGTCATGGACCCATTTCTTCCTTGTGTACCCGTTCAATTTAGTAATGACGTCAGTGTCCTAGGCAAATATAGGACACATCATAACTCGTTGCCTCTTGTAACATGTGAGATGGGAAAACCCACACAGTAATCAACCAACCAGATTACCAGAATTTTACATAGTATAGTAAAGTTCTATTTATGTAATATTCCTTGCAATGTAATTATGGTAGTTGCTGAATTTACTGCTGAAGTTATCAATCTAAATTGAACAGGATCAGGCCCGTAGCCAGAATTTTCCAAGGGGGTTCACTTTTCCAAAAAATTCTAGGGGGGGTTACTTTGGCAAAGGACGATTCTCGGTTTGGAGAACGAAGTTCATCAATCTAAATGAGCATTATCCCTGCTTCGGACAAATTTGATTTTTTTACATAATATAGATTTGAATGTCTTCTTTTGAATAGTCATAATTTAATTTGGGTAATATTTCTAGATTTTTCGCAAAAAAATATTAGCGCAGTACACTGATGAACTTCTTTCCCCAAATCGAGACTTGTATTTGTTATTTTTACATCTTGTAGATTTAAATGTCCTCTTTTGAATATTCATAGTTTAATTTGGGTAATATTTCTATATTTTTCATGAAAATTTTTTTAGCCCAGGAGGCTGCTCTCCAAACCGAGAATCGTCCTTTGGCCAAAAATCACTCAAAAAATAGTCAGAATGGTGAAAAACTGCATAATTTTGGCCAGGGCGGGGATCGGGGGGTGGGGGGTTCGCCAGGCTATGGGCCTAAGGATTTTGTAAAAATATCTAATAGCATAGAAACTAGAAAGGAATCTCATAGTCATTCTTGTATGTCATGTGTAGTTTCATAAAATGCTCTGGAAATGATGCGTAAGGGACAAGTGACATCTTTAAATACTACACAGAGTTATAAGGCTCAACATGAAGTTTATCAACCTAGGATTTATAGATGTCACTAGGACAAAAGGTTTCAAAATGCAATTTCAAATTTTTTGTTTAATGGATATTTGTTGTATACTCCAGGTGGTGTACACAATGTGTATATAATGTACATCTCCATGAAAATTTAATTTCAATTTGACAATCTTCTAAATGGCACATGATTTTGGTGAAAACAACAACCAGAGAAAACAAAATATTGTTTTACATTTCAGCTATTTACTGGTTTGGTTATGAGTCCATGAAGTCCTATATTATAAGAACACAGAGCATAGAACACCCATCATTTCTACAATGTTTCGGTGCAGGAGCTATTGCTGGTTCAGTAAGTCCTCTAAATTATCATCTACATGTACAGTAAAACCTGAAATAATGACCACCTCTTTAATTTGAACATCTCTCAATGTGAGCACCGTTTTGGTTCCATTTTTTAATATCCCATATACTCTACACTTTCATGTGAAAAAAACTCGATATGTGAACACCTTCTAATCTAAACATTTTTGGCAGATCCTATTGGTGTTCGGATAAGATAGGTTTTACTGTATGCTTCATCTGGGTTTTTCTAGTCAGCTGTATTGTTTGATGACATTGTCACTGTGGGGCTTATGCCACGTTGATATATGGATAATATAGGTTGTAATGTTGAATAACATTTGAAAAGACAGGATTATTCCATTCGAATAATCATCACATCTTATGTTTTCAAAATTCTTGATAGGAGAGGTCTCAAAATTGTCAAAAAGTGGTTTCTATGACCCACCCGATGCATTTGTTACTTACTTTTCTTTACTTTTTCAAATGCCATTTTATAATAGAATATGTCAGCTGTCTCTGTTTGTCATAAGTGAATTTACAATGTTCATATTTCAGGTAGCAGGGGTCATCACTCTACCCTTTGATGTTGTGAAGACACATAGACAGATAGAACTCGGAGAGATAGAGTTAAGAAAAGGTAATAAAATACTGTTCTAATATTTCATTATGTCACCACCACAAATGGTGACATATTTTTATTGTCTCCAACTATTTTGTGGATGGTGTTTGGTGGTTGGTTTCGGCATGGGCTTTCAACTAGAATTGAAATTAAAAGCCCATGGTTTCGGTGGTCAGCATTCGGCATCTGTAATAAATCATGTAAATAGTATGGTGACATTTTTCATGTTAATGACTTTTATGTCACCACCTCAAGTGTTTGGTGGTTGGTGTTCAGTGGTTGATGTTCAACAGTTAGTGTTTGTTATTGTGCTTAGAATCAATATCATAATGTCTTATTATTTTGTGAAACATTGACCTATTTCCTACCATTATTTTCACAGGTGAGAACCATCACTCAAAAGATTTATATTCTGTTTTAGCATGTTATCACTAAGCTCATAGCCAGTTTTTGGCATGGGGGTTCACTTTTCGAAAAATTCCAGGAGGGTTCACAAAAGAAACTTTGGTCTAAAATCACTTGAAAAGTGCTCAGAATAGTGAAATACTGCATGATTTTGAACGATTTTTTGGCGAGGCCAATCACCAATTAACTGCCATCACTTCTGGCTTGAACACCAGTCAGTCTATGTTAAATTGACTGCAATATTCTGTTTCTGTATGTTGTAGGTAACAATGGCAAGCCCACCAGTACCTGGTCACTTCTGAGACAACTATATTCTAGCAATGGAGTCCAAGGGCTATTTGCAGGTACAGTATACACAGTGAAATGAAGTGTCTAGTCTTGCTTCGAGACTGTGGACTCCCCCTATCTACTTCACCAATACTTGTAGGGATATGTGTAGTTGGGGGACTCACAAGGGCTTATATCTAGACCATATATATTAGATTAGAAAATGAAGATACAATCAAATCCATTTGATCAGTATTTCAAACACAGTTCACCCCCTCACTCACTCAGAAAAATTTCTTTTGTACATGCACATAGTGAATGGGGGGTGAACTCTTATAGTGTCTCAAGTTGAAGAATATGCAACTTTAAAATCTTCTGCATGGTATTGTATTATTCTAGAATTTAAAAATGGTTCTCTACTTATGGTGGATATACTTTAAAAGCCTTGAAATGTGTGACATAAGTTAAGTACAGTGCATGCAATACACTTCTTTAGTGTAATCTAAATACAATAAATGTATATCATACAGGGGTTTCATTAGCAGCAAGCAACAGGCGATTTTCACCAGTTGTTTTCACAAAATTGCCTGTTGTTTTTAAGGACTTTTTAATTTTTCCGTGTTAAATTTTTGATTACCATTAATTTTGCCTGTTGTTTTCATTTATTTAGCTTGTTGTGAGAAATTCTAGTGAAACCCCTGTCATACATGATTTTGAAACCTCTTACAGTACATGTAGGAAGCATTCCTGAAGTTGAATTCAACTGCCAGCTGATGGATTAACCTACTATTTTATGGCCAACTCATTTTAGTATCCGCCACTATTCCATTCATATTTAAATGAGTTGGCCATAAAAAGCAGGTTCAACCGTCAACCATCAGCTGGCTGTTGAATTCGCGAATCCTGCCTTAAATAGAACTGATTGATAACTCAATGCACAGAAATCATTATGATTCAATGCTTTTTTCTTGCTAATTTGAATTCAAGAATTATCTTTGTTTGCAGGTTTAATTCCAAGAGTAGTCAAAGTTGCTCCAGCATGTGCAATAATGATTAGCACATATGAATACAGTAAACGTTTCTTCCGGACTTACAATGAACAAAAAGCTCTAGAAGTGTCATAATACCTACTTCATTATTCCATTTCTAGAATATAATTAATTTAATAAATTCAGATACTAGTCGGAATGAAGTGCAACAGCGTCTAGTATAGATATCAGCATATTAGTGCCCCTCCTTAATCTAATGGATGATTGCAGCCCAACATTGTGGTAAGCCACCCATCTTCATCTTTGTCCTCCTGGACCGATGCACAGTGAGAGGTGCTATGAACATCAGAATGGCAGCTCAAGGCAATGTTGGAATAAATTTGTTCTGAATAGGTCTTGGAGACCTTTCTTTATATGAGGAAAACTGTGGTCTTTTTATCAAAGTCTTGAATCCTGACTACATGGTGACTTGACGAGACACTAGGTGTATAAAAAGAACTTCAAACCTCCTGATAGAAGTTCAATGACAAAAATAATCAGCTGGACAAGATTGAAATAACCAGCCAGCTTGACAAGATTGAAATTAACTGGCATCCAAGATTTAAGATTATTATATTCTTATTCCTAGTGCATTTTCACAGAGACATATTAAACATGTTTTATATGTCTCTGATTTTCAGTAACAGAAATTCAATGTTTCATCTCATAAGGCACATGTGCATCACATTAATGGGGTTGATCACAAAGTTAAAGCAGTGAGTAGTAGATATTATATGTGAAACTACAAATAGTATATCTATCACTTATTTTCTGAAATAAAGTACACACTCAGGCATGTAATTTCTGCATGAGAGCTTGTCTTACTTTTACCTGACGGTGTACTTGCTAGTAATATAATGCACTTCATGTTGGACTTTAAAATGATGTTCCTGTTTATTCAGCTGCGTTACTGTTATGAAAGGGGATTAAGAAGTCTTCCTTTGTCTTAGACAGGTTGAGTACAGGCACTTATTTCTAGACAAGATTAAAAGATCATACATCAGTGATCATACTGTACACCTACAAATTGCAATCAAGTTTCTTAATCCTTTTTCCAGACAGGTAGTTGATTGAAAAAATATGTTTTTAAAAAGAATCATGGTTTTCTGTTGTAATCCCCCTGGCAGTTTGATTTCCTGAAGAAAATTGTTACTACATGTAGACTTGCTTCAAGGTTGTGTATCCCCCTCCCCCAGTGTACTTCACCTTCACCTTGAAGCACGGTGAAGTAGATAAGAGGGAGGGGGTCCAGTGGTTACATGTGAATGTCAAAGTTGTATATTACCACTTATTATGTCAGTTTGTATAATTATATGTTCCACAGTATTATTTAGATATTTTTGTAACTTAGAAATTCAATTTTGAAATTGAAACCTAAAAAAGTGGATTTGTCATGCACCATTTTCCCTAAAGGCATGTTCGTTGTATTATCAGCATTTAGTTCTTCAGTACAAATTAAAATCATGATAATTATTATTCAAAAGCATATAAAGTGACATAATTGCATGTAAAATATGGGCATAGTGCATGCAATTTTAATCATACCCATAATCGTGAAGTCTTGCTTCAGCGGTTGTTGAAGTAGAAAAGGGGGTGGGGGGGAAGTCCGGGGGTCCAGGGTCTTGAACCAAGACTGGTAATCATGTGTTAGAATCAAAAATCTTTCTAAAAAGAGCATGATATATTACTAGTACACTGTTAGGAATTAATAAGACACTAGATTAGTGTGTATGGATTAGTAATTGGTTGATTGATTTTCATCAGAGTGTCAGATGTACAGATACTACGCATATACTAGTTACATGTACAATCTAACTAGAAAAAATATAATTATGAACATGTACACGTATATATATTTTAACCCATTTTTGATATGGTTTTGTTAACACACAATCTAATTCTTAATATTTCATTTGCTTCACTGCTATGTCTAAATTTAAAAGTTCTTAAAATATTTGTTCTACACATATCTTGTATGATTAGAACAGTTATGCCATACAGTAGTATGCCTTTTTTTTCCTGTACATCTATCAGCCCGTTGCCGGGCCGTTAGCCTGGGGGGGGGGGTGGCCTGGCCCTGGCAAAATTCTTTTTTCAAAATCAAGCAGTTTTCCACCATTCTCAGCATTTTTCATGTGAATTTGAACTCAAGTCAAAGCAAACCCCCCTTGGATTTTTTTGAAAAGTGAACTCCTTTGCAAAAGCTGGCTACAAGCCGGGCTACAAGCCGGTCTATAACATTTATAAGTACCCATGGACGTAGCCAGGTTTCAGTCAGGGGATGTGACCATGGAAAACAATGTCAGTTTACAGTCAGGGGGGTGCAATCGTGGCATAAGAGAGCCAAACATTTGATGTAACTTCTTTCAAAATTGAGCTAGAAACTTCAAATAAAAAGCATTTAAAGCTCTTTTCTTCTATCTCTTTTATTGGTTATGGGGGGGGGGTGCAATCGCACCAATCACAACCCCCCCCCCCCCCTGGCTACACCTATGAGTACCTGTAAATAAATGGGCCCGGGTAAATGGGGCTTGATGAAGATGATCTAGGAATGGATGATTGGGTCTAGAGATGATGAATGTATGTATCTTTATTAATCCCACATCAAAGTGGGTTTCAAATGTATTTTAAAATCTTGATGGTCAGTGTGAAAAGTCAGTTCTGTGCTAATGTAAAATTACACTGCGCCCAGAGTCTAGTTATAAACTAAAATGAAGAGACGAAGCTAAGTGAAGTCCAACGAATGCAAAGGGTAATGTAAAATTGTATTATAATTTTGCATAATTTGTACAATATGTGTTGATATGAGAATAAACAATAATATATTTTACATACACCAATTTTTTGTTACACATTTAATTAAAACATGTCCTTGGGCAAGATCGGGGCTCTCAAGTTTCTTCCTAATTTTAAGGTCAAAAGTTAGGTTGGGGGGGGGGGGGGGTAATGTAAGACGATGGGAGGTTTGACAGAAAGCTACTGTAAGACTACATCTTTGAGGTGCACAGGAGATTGATTTGGAAGTTTAGACAACTGATACCTATACGATAAAAATATATTTGCTCATAAATAATATAATTTCAATTTTTACCCGTTGTGACATTTGTGATAATTTTTAATTCAATCATTTTTCCAAATGTAACAATAAAAACATAAGGATGTTTAGATAAGGGATTGCTCTCCAAATAAATGTCTGGGATCACCGTTGATCTCATCAACAGACTATGATCATGAGTTTAGTCGGAAACAATAAACAAACTAAAAGAAAGTTTCAGTTGCTTCAACTTAATTCGTTTACAACCACATTGGAAGTCAAAGATGTGCTTTTCGTGGTAAACTCCCCAATTTGAAGACCCATCCCTGAGGAAGGGGTGTACACTTCCATTTTTGGGTTTCTGCTATAGAAAAAGCTAACGAAAGAAAAAAGGTAAGAGGAATGCCAAAAAAAGATTATATCATTAGCTGATGCCATCAAAAGATTGTTGTTATATTGTTCAAGGGACCTCAAAGGGCACAGAATCAAAGAACGTACCCCGGGGATGGGGTGATGAAAAGATTACGATTAAGCATAATTTTGATGTAATATTGCGATATTGAATTGATAATAATGTGCAGCATTCAGAAGTTTAAGAGATAAGTAAATCAAAAGTTGAGTTGTAAGAATATGAATCCCCGATCAGTACCCAGATCAGTAATCTATTTCGGCGATCAGTTGATTGCATCAGCGTTCTCTGATCACGCGCTCACAAACTTGTCCCAAGCGCGTCAGGTGACTTAATTACCTTTAATTGGGCTTTGTTTCTTTTAACACCCGAAGCATTTGTTTATTCAACGCAACTAGCGTGTCATCCCTGGGCGACAAGTGTCTGACCAAAGATTACGTGGATTGGTATAAAGCGGAACCGCTGATGAGACCAACCAACACTTGTTGTCAACACCTCGAACAGTACACATCTCAGCGAATATTAAGAATAATCATCAAATCGGCGTATTTTCTCGTGTTAGCAGATCGAAACTTGCTATCTCAGTCACAAGAATGAATTCAATCATGGCCTTGAACAACAACACATTGAGGGGATCATCCGACGTATTTCGAGCATTGGAGATCGATGTTGAGGACTACCCTGGACATCCAAGCTATCTCACTCTTCCCTTAACGCCCGTTCACGAGCCAGATTATCACATCAGAGCAGAGCCTCTCGCCCATAGTACCCCGGCGATGTCAGCGGATCTAGGGAGCGATGGCGAGCTAAGTCCGACGTTGAGCGAAATAGACTCAACATTCCTGTACAACACAATCAACGATGGCCCGGAGCTGGATTTATGGAGCGACAATGCATGGGACGCACTTGGAATCGTGGAAGGGGACCTCTCGGTTGACATCGACTCTAACCCATCAACACTCTTAGATCTGTCATTGGCATCATCTGGTAAGTTGATTACACTTACACAGTTATCTTATAGACCCTGGACCCCCCCCCCTTATATTAGATGGGTGAGTCTTGAAGCATGACTAAAAAACTGCCGCTTGTGCAACTAGTTACAAATGTGCCGTGCAATATTTATCACAATCAAAACCATCTAGTATTACGTGTGACTTAAAAATGAAATGATAATTTATTTTTTGGTTTATTGATATGTGATGCGAATATATTCCAATCAAATATTGCAGATTGAAAAAATTGATGATATAGTATTTCCAGACTTGTAGTTAGTATTTCAAATCATGGTCTCACATATACCTATCACATTATCCAAATAAATAAAAAATTTATATCCTGAATAATTGCTGTTTGCGTTGTTACAATTTGCAAATATAAATTGTGTTTTTTTTGTATTGCAGAATTCTACAGTAGCGAGTCTGACAGTTCAAGTAACCATAGCAACCCGGGTGAGTCCCCGGCTAACAACTCTACGAGTTTCGATAGTGACATTCCCTCAACGCCAACCAGTCGTCCATCAAATCAGCAACGTACACGAAGAGGGCAGTTGTCTTTGCGTCAGAAGTCACAGTTAGAGGATGCGTTCTTTAAATGTCCCAACCCAACAGAGAGCCAGCAGCGGAACCTTGGCAAAAAGATTGGAATCACAGTGGACAGTGTCCAGGTAAGATTTGCTTTTTGGATGGATCATCAGTCAAGTTAACGTTCCAACTTGTGTAATGGGTATCCACTTCTTTCTAGATAAAGAAGATCAAAACCCTTCCTCGGTCTGTAGTACTAAAATGACAAGGCTAGTTTTAGCGTGACTAACTTTATTAAAAACCGTGAATTATGTGAAAAAGTATTCATGAGCAATAAAAGATGTCAGGCTTGTGGTTGATTAAAGTAGACCTGATTTTACATTGATTGATCCAATTTTTATTTGTATGCCTGTATACAAGTTATTTCTCAATCGCATATTTTAATGTGGAGATTTTACTATTTTATTAAAAGTGTTCTATTTTGTAAATTTTTAAATGTGTTTAATTTTGTACTTTCAGAAATGGTTCAGTAAACAACATGCTAGGTGTATCCGTGACAATCACCAGTATCTCTATGACAACTTGGACATCTGGATGGGTGTTACTAGCAACCGTACCTATCTTCTTCCCGTATTGTCTTCTTCTACGGATCTGGACTCAGAGGAACTCGTCTATAGTAACCATGATTGAAGAGTGCTGCAATATCATCTCTATAAGTGCTGTAATATGATCCCTTCATAGTGATACTTCATCTGTACATAGTGCTACATCATCTGTACATAGTGCGACATCATCTGTACAGTGCTGAAACTGAACATAGTGCTCCATGAACTGTATTGCTGCAATACTAGCTGTACATAATACTACATCAACTGTACATAGTGCTCTGTCAACTGTATATAGTGCTACATCATCTGTACATAGTGCTCCATAAACTGTATATAGTGCTTCATCATCTGTACATAGTGCTCCATAAACTGTACATAGAACTGTAATATCATCTATACTTGGTGCTTCCTGAACTGTATATAATGCTGCAACATAGAACAAACATACACTGTATAAAGTGCTCCATCGACTATACATAGTGCTCCATCAACTGTACATAGTGCTACAACACCATCTGTACACAGTGCTCTCAGAACAATTCATGTGATTTGTAAATAGTGCTTATACACATATACATGTAGCTAGCATCAAATAGTACTTCATGGACAATCTATCTACACACAGTGCTTTACCAATAATTCTTGATATTTTTACAACCACACAGTATTTTGCTAAATAATCTCATTTTCTGAGTGACTTTAGATTGTAAAGACAGTGTACGTATTCTGTTCATTTTTTCTGAAAAATGTATTACATGCCAAAATTGATATTTGCCACTAAAATGAAACGAACTAGGAATGTCTCTTTATGCACTAAAGTGAAACAAACTAGGAATCTCTCTTTATGCCAAAATCCTCAACAGTATCAATTATATTCCTAAAGGTGGTGTTTGGAAATTGATAAATCAAATTGAACAATGATAATTTTTTAGATAATAATTTCAATTACTATTCCTCTATGTACATAGTCAAAAACAAATATTTCTGTAATTCAAATACTAAAACTGCTTTTGTGTAGTAATAAAATGAATAATTATATGTAAATATAGTAATTATCAAATTGATTTAATTTGTCTAGATGTAAATAAATACTACAACTTTATGATGATATATAACTTCAATATTTTGTTCATATGTATGGGTTTAACAAGTTCAAACATTGCGCTCCAATAGCCAGGATTAATTTGTTTACTCAAGCAGTTAGTCAATTAGTCTCAATCAAAAGACATGGAACATTTTGTTCCTTTTTATTATCCCATATTTGTATATTCATATGCATATTAAGTCATATTCAACCATGTTATTATTCTATCCCTTATTATTCAACCAGTTCTTTGATATTTTCCATAGTAACCCAGCTGTTAAAATCAAATTGTTTTAGCTCAGTTTTTTGGTCAAATACATTTTCCCATGTTTAAAAGGTGTCACTAGTAGAAATGTACTCCTGCCCTCTGATGAGATACTACCTTTCCAAGATTCTAGTCCGAAAATGTTGCCAAAGTTATTAATGTGGGCATACAATGCCATCTATAATGGTTCACGCCATTCCAAAAAACTACACTATCGGTGTCTCTATCCCAAGATATTATTGAAACCAGTGTATTCCTTCTGTTAAATGAAATACTGTGATGAGCCAAGATAATTAACACATGGTGACTGATTTGTCAAAATGATTTACCATCATATGTTCAATTTGAAGGATTATTTCTTGCTATTACAGTGTCTTGAATGACAACCTGCTTTTCCAAAAATATCAAAACTTGATAGAAATTCCTCACAGTACAAGTTCCAAAACTGGAAAAACTACTTGCACATTTTCAATTTTACAAATTTCAGGGAAGGAGTTGTACATTTGGCTAAAAACTGGTCCGAATGGTTTAAAAATGCATGATTTTGATTTTGTTCGATCAAACCCTCTGAACCCCCTGGCTATCATCCTCCTCACAAGCAGGTGTCCAGAATTTCATACCTCCTTCTTCCCCCTGCTATAACCAATTTGGAAGCACCAGATTTAACTGAATCATGTGTTCTAATTATGCGCAATGACTTCTACATGATTACTGTCGCAGTGTTGCGACAGCCAACCAGATTGCGAGTTCTTAATTGGGGAAATGGTAACTGCTTATCGCAGGGGGTAAAAAGAAAGAATATATTCTGGATTTTGGAGCACTGTGATCGGAGGATGCCTGGCTATGGGGCTGTTCACGTTCATCTCAATCAAATTCCTCATTGGAATACTAATAATTTCAAGGTGATACTTTTCTTTACATATTATTATATAAAGTGTAAGCCAACAGGAACTTAATCTGTTATTGCTCGAATATATCTTTATGATCTGACAATTTAATAAAATGATCAAGGGATACACTACAATGGGATAAAAGAACATCTATTGCATCTGTGTTGATATGTTCTAATCCACTCTCGAATAAAAATTCAGTTATTTATCTCTCTTGGACGCAAATCATTGATAAAAATGAATGCTTTCAATTATCAAGGTATTTAAAACATATGTAAAATGATATCCTAATTACCGGAATGTCAGGACATCAATACCTTCAAAGAAACCCTAAGTATTAAGCAATTCTAATATCAATCCAATTTAATAAAGCATTAGTATAGATATTATATCATATAATTTATTATGAAACTTTATAATATACAATAATGAGAACAATATCACAATTACAATTTACAATAAAGTATTTTGAAGAATGTCAACACATTTTTATTTATCATTAACAAACATATACAAATTAAAAATTTCCTTTACAAATTGTGTATGACATATAATTCTATGATACTAAAAGAAATCCAACCCCAGGTATGGCTTTCATTTACATTTATACACCACGCTATAATCTTAATTACATGCAATATACATGTAGATGTACATGCACATGGATAGTTTAGTAAACTTCTTTAGCTCCATCTCTTGTTACTGTTTAACACAATAATATCAAAAGTTGGATCAACTGCAGGCCCGTAGCCGGGGATGGGAGGGGGAGGGTTCGAGTAAACCCTCCCCTGGCCAAAAATCATGCAGTTTTTCACCATGCTGAGCACTTTTTAAGTGATCTTCGCCATTTTTGGACCAAAATTGTCTAAAGTGAACCCCCCCAGAATTTTTCAAAAAGTGAACCCCCTTGGCAAATCCTGGCTACGGGTCTGAACTGGCTATGCAGAAGTATATTCAACTATTGTATATGTATGTTTGTCAGTTCCTTAACAGTCAGATTGCACTGGTTTTCATATATATATTACATGGCAATGTCAAGCAATGAATGAGATTCATTATATAAATATTCCATTTCGGTACTTATTGTCAGAATATCACGATAGATTGGTGCTGTAATTACAGGTAAATCCGACGCAAATCTGCGGGTGACGTTATAATGTTGCATTGTGGGCAAAGTTTCTTGGCACCTAATGTACGTAACCAGCATTCTTCACAATGAACGTGCCAGCATTGGATTGAAGTTAGGGGATTAGTATACTGCTCCTAAAAAACAGAAAAAATTTGGTCGATAAAAATTTGGTTGATACTGATTTATATTTCAAATAAACCTATTAAACTTGATGCTGCGCAATCTTTTAGCCAAAGGGAAGTCAACTTGTGTATTTTCAAATATCTATGCAGACTTACCATACATATCAAACACTTGTTCCTTGGGGGTGAGTTAGGGGCTCGTTTGCCAGGGGACAGTTTGGACTTTGGAGAGCTGTCATTCTTATTCTCTGGACTACCCTCATTGCTGTTACTCAAACCATTCACTAAAATGTAATAAATATTAAAAATAAATATAACTAATACTAGTTATACTAGTTTTCTATCTAAAATTTTAAATTTTGATTATAAAATGTTTGGTTTATTTATCAATAGCAACTCTTTGTCGGATCCACAGTCTATTATATCCCTCTCACAAGCTTTAGATAAAGAGAGACTCTGATAAATCAGAATGGAGCTGAGTGAGTTATAAACAGGTTCCCACTATGAAAAAATACTGTGGATTTTAAGGCCCTCGTGAACCCTGTTCAAGTCCATGAGTGGGTTGAATTGCTACTCACCCATTGAGGACTCCCATTTACTATTCTCTGCCATAGATGTCGTTGGTGACATTTGGTCCCCTGTGGCTTTAAGAACTGCTCCACGAAGAGCTTGACGTGCTTTCTCCTCACTCGGTTCATCCTCTATTGTTGGTATGATGTTTACCTCACTATATTGGGGTTTACCATACAGGTCATTGTCATCGTCATCAACGTTTAACACACCACTATCTTCTTCTTTTGATGAGCTTGCATAACCTATAAGAACCATAAATTAAGATGAATACAACTGACACACTTTATAAATGTGAACCCTTTTCTTAGTCTCAATTTTGTTATCTCCCATTGGCTCAAATATTAAGAAACCTTGAAATGTGAACACTTGTTAATCCGAACAATTTTGGAGAGTCCCAGTGTTGTTTGGAATAGACTTGTTTTACTTTATACAGTTGTGAACATATGTTGAGGAATCTTCTTACCAAGTAAGCCTCCAGGCACCATAGAGGTGGCTCTGACCCTAGTCTGGCCTGCCCAGGTATACTCCTCATACTGCTCATCGTCACCCTCAACATCTACTGGCCCAGCAATGTCACATCCTCCACGCTAGAACCACAGAGAAAATATCTTGTAATTGCAGAGTACATACATACAGGGTCACCAACTCAGGCCAGTAGTCAGGTGAGTTTCTTTCAAAGTCATGCAACTTTTTTCTATTTTGAGCACTTTTCATGTGATTTTATGTCAAAATTGTTAGATTTGAACCGCCTTTGTAAAGCTGGCTACGGGTCTAATCTCATCCACACTCTAATCTTGGTTCATCCATTATCATGGGGGTACTACAGAATATTCATAATAATATTACACATGGTTGCTCTATAACCTCTGACTAACTGACTGAAATTCTAAGACCTTAGGAGGAATGAGAGACCATGTCTTAGCAAACAAATTATGTCTTTTCATAAATTGTACTATAGATGTGAAAACATGGTTTGACCAAGGCAAAAAATCTCTAGTTCAAGTCAATAGAACTAAACTGAAATGGCTATGAACATGTACATATGTAGATTATATACTTTATGAAGGTGGTCAGATTTCTTTCTCACATTTGTCATTTTAAAAACTTGTCAGTTCATGATAAATGCCAGGTCAATTGTCTGGCAAAAAGGCTATGGGAGTGAAGTGTTAGAAGTTCAATTCCATTCTTCCAAGGTCTTTAGTGACCACATAAAACTTTGGGAATAATATGGATGAAGTCCATTGCATTGAATACACAAGTACTGCGTTGAATACATAGAGTTTATGAGCCGTAGAGTCCCATACAACACACTATAGTTCACTTCCTAGCTCCTCACAACAACCTGATTAAATCGCAATTACATTAAAATTCGTCCTGTATGGCGTTAAGAATGGGAATTAATTCTGGTAGTTCAGAGTTGAACAAGTTCATTACAAGTCAGTGGTGTGGCTAATTTTTGAGTTGTGTGATTGTGTGAAAGTATTGGCCTGTAAAAGAGCACAAAGGCCAGTGGTCAAGTCACATAGGGCACAGCTGGGGGAGGCAGATTAAGTAGAGAGGGTGGGGCACTCGACCCTTGCTCATGTAACAAATATCTCATCCTTATTATAGAGTCACTTGATTCATGTCATGACAAGGAAAAACTTGTTCGATGGAAATTGCTAGTTTTGTATTCAGAAGTGGATTTTAGATTGCGGCAAGGAGGTTGACTCATTATTCCTGGGATCCGAGATGAAGTGATAAAGACGTGTTTATGTCCCCATCAACAATATCGCAACATAACATGGTAACTCAATAAAATAAAACATCAATTCAATTACATGCCATATCTCGCATTACAAATATTAATATTTTGCCCTGACTCCAAGACGATAAAACGGTAATTAAGTGTATCATGCACCACTCGGCCTTATAATAAACAATTACTATCAGCTTTTCATTTGTATTTTCACTCTCTAATGGCCCTTTGTTAATTTAATTTGCTTAAGATCACAACAGTTGAGATTATAAATATGAGATGAGACTTTTATGAGGCAAGCTGCATTTTGCTATAACTAATCAATACGGCGTGTTAGGACAATTACAACTTTTTTATCATTAAACTCCAATAATTATTCGAGCTGATAGTTTAACTCATGGAATTAATTCATTACTTGAGATTAAGATACTCGAAGCATATGTGTAATTACATCCCATAATAACATCTGATATAAAAAAATATCTTAAAAAACAGTTTGTCTCAAATATTTCAAAATAAAAAAATGCAAATTAAAATACAGTGAGCTAAATGCCAAATGAACCTCATTACGTAGAACACCTCACAAGTGGAACATTTTTAAGAGGTACCAAATCTGTTCCACTTAGACAGGTTTACTGTACAGAAATTTTAATATTTTCAAAATAAAATTCTTAGTAGGGCTATCTCTAAGTAAATACAAAGGAATTGTTCTTACTCGTTTTAAACAATGTTCAACGTGTGAATTTAGCTCTTCTGGTGATCCCACCATTTTCTCGTCACATACTGGACAGGCACTTTCCTCTTGTTTGCGACGCTTTATACGATTTTTGGCTGCAAACAAATTAAATTGTCATTAAACCCTTAATTTGGTGATTGTGGTAGGGTTCTACAGACAAAATACTTGAGGATGTTTGCTATGGAAAAACTAATTTCCCTTTTCTTATTCCTTTTTATTACAGTTCAACAAAAACATGTTTTACTGAAATTATTTGATTTGTACCTTATTAATTAGGTAAGTATTTAAATGGCACCTACCATTCAACCGCGACTGCCTGTTAAGTTTAACACGGAGGTATGACTCAAAACGAGACTGAGCAACTGCCTCGAGACTTGGGGTACCTCTACGCCCAGAAGATGGAGTTAGTGGTACATTCTACAAATATATGACAATAGACACATTAAAGCTACTGAAAGATTGATAAGCGCAGGATAGCTAAATCAGTAGAAAATATTTAAATATTCGCTACTACATATAACAATCCTTGAATTTATATTTATCAATTTTTAGAATTATAATTTTGGTGTAAACTTTTGCCAGAAAAAGATTGATCAACTAGTATTAAAAATGATGTTTTGTGATGCACTAAATACTTCAACTTTTGATCCACAATTAGAACACAGTATACATGACAGCATATATTTTAATAAAATATTTTAAATGGTTCTTTTTGATGAGTTTCAGATCATAACTGAAATAAGCCGATAAACGGCATTGACAAAGAAGTTGATACAATACCAGATGAAAGTGTAAGTGATAAAAGAATCGATGAAGCGTGCCGATCTACATGAGACAACATAACACATAGACTGCAAGGCTATGTAGTGAGATGTTCTTTAAATTAAATTAATACAAATAGACATTCCACATGACAGATACTGTCAGTTCCTTATTTAAAACCATCCATTTGAAAATTAATTAGTCTGCTAATGTAACAGTTCATTGCTGCCGGATTGACAGTATGTATTGTCACATGTGTGTTCTGTAGATGCACACAGAGCTGCAAACTTCCAACGAACATCTGACAACCCTCCGACAAATAAAAATGCTAATGAAACAATCAAGGCTCGCTGCTTTGTAATAGTGATATCTTCATTTAGAATTTTTAACACCATTTATTTTTTATTTAGGCTTTGAAATTATTCATATTTGAAATGTCAATGATATGGTTTTTGGAGTGGTGATAGACAACTTAGGATAAAATGGCCTTCTAAATGTAGAGTATTAAACTCATGTAAACATTCCTATCTCTATATATGATGGAGACGTCAATGGTTCCCAAGTCAACCGATTTAAATATATGCTTAATTTTAATTAACTTGTCAAAAAATAAGTCAAGACTCTTGCCGAATTCTAAAAAGAGATTTCCAATTTCCATCAAATTAATAACTTTTTCACATCAAAATAATCATATTCAGAATTTATTTTATTGTGAATTTTATAATAAATATTTTCAAACATTTATAACCAATGTCAGGTTTGTAAATATTGCTGTGGATATAATAATTTCAAAGCAATATTGTAAACAGGCAATTTTTGCCCCTGAATTTTTCTGATTTTTAGTACATGTACATACTTTTTAATTTGTGATTATTTTGAAGAAGTGCATATGAGAGAAAATGTAAAAACATGAAAAGTAAATGCTGAACAAACACTATAAAATGTTTTACAGTATTCACTTTTTATGAAGTTTTGTTAGAAAATTAATATAAAATTGTGCGAGATTATTTGTCAGAAGTCAATAGAAACATCACGCTTCACTAGTTATGTACTAAAATAGATATATTGAATATACCGTAATAAATATCATATTTAACTTAGTTCTTCCTTCATCAGTATTCTATAGGATAAACACAGCAATGAATTTCCTAGAATATTTAACTTATTGGCCATAAACAATCAATAGATGCACATTTAAACTCTCTTTCTCCAGTGTATAGGTTCCACATGAATAACCACATAGTCAAACTTTATGAACATATTAACATTAATTTCTATTTTAGAGCCTGCAAATGTCACATTGATAAAGTTTGAATGATGAATATTTTTAATTCTGCTTTACAAGCATTTACACCTTATTCAAGAAGCAAATGACTGTGTTATGTTAGGAAGGTAAAGTATATATAGGGGGGGGGGGGCACAGTCTAGAGGCAAGACTAGTAAATTGTTTACCTTTCTTCCCAGGGGAGTTGATTCTCTGGAGGCCCCCTTTCTACTGAAAAAAAGAAAATATAAATATGAACAACATAAATATTTAATCAAAAGACAAAATACAATAAAAACAATGTTTCATCAGAATCAAGAAGGATTTACAATTCACCGAAGCACTTGATAAACTTGGATGCTGCCATTGTTATGAAATTAGGAATGTGTTATTAATTACAATATAAAAGGCTAATCTTTTACTAATTCCAAGTTGAAATCGATAAATAACTAAACTTAAGATGCATAGTGCATATTGTTATGGGCAGTGTGGCAGTCGACACTGATACGAGAGCCTATTGAAACTTAAGCCTGTAATTTCCTGACTCTGATAAGAATTGTCGGGAGAAAGGGAACTACTTGATGTTTTGATTTGATACTAAACAATAATCAGTTAATGCTATTAAGCGCTAGTAAAGAATGCTAGCAATTATTAAGTAATTTCCACAGTTGTCTTCGTGTCAAACAAGCAATCTAGAGAATGTTATGATTAAGAAGATGGCAATAAAAGATCAATTGTTCTCATTGTTGACTCCAGGTACTAATCTGACTAATCCACAGAGCCAACAAAGCATTCTGCTGGTTGCTACAATACTAACTAAAAGTGTTATTTCACTGCAGAATTTCTTTAATTTAACTCTGAATTCAACCAATTGTGTACATTAAGAAATGTGAAGTGCATGCTACTTAACAGTTTTATTTCACTGCTTTTAATTCACAAACACCAAGTATTATTTGCATTTTAATTAAATTTACACTAGCCATAGGATCAACTCGTCAAAATGAACAATTCATATCAAACAACGTGATCAAACTGACTCAAACAAATTTCAAATATTTTAAAACCTAGTCATTGCTGTAAACTAAGCCCCATCTGTATACGCCTGAAGTTGTCTAGATCAACTTTCATTGCTTATTTGATTACTAAGTTGAGGAACCTTTAGTTTGTTTAGATTGACATCTAATATGTTACATGGTGTTCTTTAAGTCCTCCGGTGATTACTTGTCAAGTTTCCCACCCTCCACCAAACTGATGTCAGAAAAAGTGACTAATTAGCACATATCGTATGATACAAAAAATGAATAAAAAATTGCTTAACTTTTTTTCCCCAGAGCTATCTTTCAGGAATGCTTCTTTAAACCAAGACAGCCTACTAAATATGGTTGTTTTGAAGAATCCTCAAATATTATCTTAAATTTGTTGACGTTGCAATTATTCATGTCTCAATCTTTGATGAAATAAAACCACAGAAATAATCCCCAATCTGACCTATGGATTCTGTGGCTTAGAAATTAGCGATAAGCATAAAGTCCGGCACTTCTCAATTTCACATAAGGATTTTGAAGATCTAGATTCAGATGATATTACTTGATTACCTAGCTGTTGAGATCACATTGAATTTATCTTAATTCACAGACTTAGGATGATATGTTGTAATACATAGAAGATGATAGACTTTACAGGGAAAGTAAAAAGCGAAAAGTTTTTTTGAAGTATAAAAAAGTTAATGGATGAGTAAGGTGGAGGTAGGATTGCAGGTCTAACGAGAACCTACTCCTAAGACCACCTGATAGAGATGTGTAATCTTAGTGCCAACAATAACAAGATTAGTGGAACTTTTTACACAAGTAACTCTTGGTTAAAGTCGACAGTTAACGCCAGTTGGCTTAATCCCGACTCCCTAATTACACATTTAGTCTTAGCCGAAGCCTAATTGGACAGTTGTAATGCTCGGGACAGGATTTATATCCCCACTGGGGCACTTCTAGCCAATCTCCCACTCTAAGAGGCAATCTCCCACAATTACCTATTAACACAGGCTAGATTTGTGGCCGACCAATTAAAACGTCTCGTAAAATATGACAAATCCATAAGGTCTGTGGCCACTTTGGAACTACTTTACATATTGTGTTTTAAGTTTATCTAAATTAAGGAATGAGGTAATAGCATGGGACCATGGGGGAAAAATGGTATGTTTTCAAATCTGCTGATCTACGTGACCACTCCCACAGTGTTCGGTTGCTCAACGTATTGCCTAATGAGGTCACAGGTTTAACAGTTGTTACTGGTTTTTTATGCCACGCTCAATGCTATCAAGTTTGTCAAGACTATCGGCACATTACGGCATTCAGATAAACAGAGTGGATTCATTTCCGTGTAGGAAACTTTATCATCACACCACAAATCTGACACTGCTATCTTCAACATTAAAGGCTTGTGATATCTCCAGCATCTATTTCTGCGCTACATTGCAATAAATTAAAACTCTTGCAATTACATGATAGCTAATCATATTAAAGATGTTAGTTGGTAATTTGCCGATTGTTTTCCACAGCCAGTTACATTACCATTAAAGTCTTAATTGATATTTATTGGGAGACAGGGATACAGCAATTGGTTGTAAACACAAGAGATTAGTCGAGGGGCAGTTTGTCAACTGCAATGGGTACTCCAATGACACTTTGCACTTCTACATTCTCTTGAAATGCTCTAAAAGAAATTACTTCAGTAACATTCTTCTTAATTAGAAGTTAAGTAGATACCTCTCACAGTCACAACTGGCAGTCGAAGCTCAGAAAGCTTCTTGGAACTTGTTCTGAATCCCGATAGTTAATCCCTTTCAAATGGAATATATCAAGGGTAGAAGTGAGAATGGAAAGTGGATTACTTAAAATGGGGAGCAGAAATTAATTTATAGGCAAACAAGCCTGAAGAAATCAGGACTTACGACACTCTTGAATCAAGTGCAGATTAGAACGTGCCTCCTTTATTACTCCTTAATTAAAGTCAGCACTATTACAAATTGCTATTCAAAACAACTGTTCTTATATAAATTGGGCACAAATGGAAATATAACGTTATTTCAAACCTGTATTCAAACTACATTGAGAAATAGTTGATTGGATGTCTAGGACCAAGAAAATCATTTATAGCATTGTTTTGAAATTCAATTTTAAAAGAAACAAATCTCTGATCTCTGATCTGAGAAAATATATAACACAATACCCTTTATGTTCAATCGACTTCACATCTTAAAAGAGAGCTTCATCTGTAGTTTATAACTAGTCTGTGTGCGCAGGGTAACAACATAATACATCTGTAATAAAATTCTGTAAATCTGTTTAGTTTTTTACTCTATTTAGTACAATTAGTAGAGTTACATAATTACCTATTGGAGCGTTCTAGACGTTCAATCTCCAGGGCATAGTGGGACTGTATTTCTCCAACACGCAGCGACAATCCACACGCGGGACAGACAGTTGCTCCATCTATGAACACACCAGACTTTTTTCGCTCTGAAAATATAATCAGGGAATTGGATTACCTTGATTGGGTGAGCAGGAAAAAATCATTAAATACTTTGAACTAGTTTCACAGGTGTCGGGTGTTTTAAATAGGCAAACAATTGAACCAAATTACTGAATATTTAAACAAATAATCTTGGTGTGTTATTGTTTTATTGGTTGATACAGTTTTATGTCCATGACAACTTCATCTTTCAAATACAAGAGTTCAAATAATTTGATCTTCCTTCAACATCCTGATATAACTATTTTGTATTTGTCTTGAATAGGTTGTATTTACATAAATTGCACCACAAAAATAATGTAACTAATAAACAACGGAAAAATCTGACTTTGTTGATCGTGTAATTGCTCGCATTTTAAGAATATGAATACGTTTCTGATATCTAACCAACAAATTATATCATTCTTAGAAAGGCATGCCTCAATTAACGGCAATAGATTACCAAGCTTATTAACAAAAGGCAAAAATAATCACAGGTTCGATGTGATAAATGAAGTTCTTGGCATTTCGACACCATTACTAAATGATTCTGTTACCATTATGATCCGTCAAGAAAACTTAGCTTCACTCTTTCTGATGAAAAACTCATTAGCACATATTGAAAAGCTTCGATCTGCAAGTTCTTTAATTTGATAATTATGATAAAGGTCATATATCATGTTCAGCTGTCGGCAAAGATACATTTCAGATACATAATAATCATTCTAAATCCTCATCCTGCCAGTTGATTTAATTTTTCGTGAATTCGTGTTTGAATACCTCGTTCTTAAAATATTTCTTATCAAGGTGACATTGCTTCTTCTATTGTGTCATATGCATTTTGTAATCTCAATAATATTAAAACTCGGAAATAGAAAAAAATAATGACAAACCGATGAGTTGAAGTATTTCATGTCACCATACGAAGAATTTCAATCTCAATTTTTCAAGCAAATCATTTCTTCATAGTTTACATAGAAATGGACTGCCACGATTATGACTGTAAAATGGATACAAATTCCCGGCAATTAATCTTGAACTACCTGAATGGTAACATTGCTATTGTTTTTAGATACACATACAAACCCGGCTCAATTTTTTACCATCATTTCGGAATTTAATGATCATTATGCTGCAGTGCAAACAGTACCGGTTTTTACTAAGTCATTATCCTGTTATACAAGACTCAATCGTCAGGGTCTAAATCACTCGTCACTTTCAAGAAATGTCACATGAAATATTGTGCTGGCGGTAAATCATCATGATTCCATATGATGTTATCTGGATGAGAGACAATTAATGGTAGAAAAACAACATAAAGTGAGTATTTCCTTTAGACTCGTTCCTAATTTCCTGTAGGATAAAACGTCTACCTGAACAGTTTCTGGGGAAGATTCTACAGATAAAGTACCTTATTTTTTATGATGCTATATTTATTATTTTAAGTGGTTATCGTTCATTTTTACATTATCTGCTTCATTACTTTTCTCATAGAATTATTTCAAATCATTTTTTTGATGGTCTTCGATTGCTTAATCTTGAACCACAAAATACAAAAAATCAGATTAATGGAAATGGTATAAATAAGACTATACAAAACAAGAGAGGATATAAGTTTTATGAATGTACAATTATTTAACATTCAGTTTCGTTCTGGTGCTGAAAGGAATTCAAATCCTCATTTTGGTTCTTATAAATAATAAGGTTATCAATCAAAATAGTTGATTCTCCAATTTCTGACACAATGATGAGCACAAGCAATAGAAGGCAGTTTAAATTCATGGCAGGTAATGATTGCCTCACATTACCACAAACATAAAGAATATCAGTTTTACATCATTTTACATTACAAATAACAATACAGGTCTAAACCACCAGATATGAATCTTAATTTTGATACCATTTACAGCAATAATAGTCATGGGAATATTTTTTATTGGTACCATAATTGATTTTGAAATTGAAATAAGACATGATATTGATCAATGAATTTAAAGCGATAGCAAAGGAGAACAAAAAATTAGAAGCAATCTTTTAAAAAACATGATAATGCATTCTTTAGGAACCCTTAAATATTTGAAAACATTTGATTCAATTTGGAATTGAAGACATTAGGTGCAGAAATATCAAAATTGAAAAAAGGATGGTCCATTTTTAAGAATTATTGCTAAGTATAAAAATCAAAGCATTTCCATGATAAAAACTATATTATTTGTTGCTATATCTTAAATTCATTGAAACACCAAATTACAACTTTCATATCACTTTTGTATTAGAAAATGTATTTATTGGAATTTTGAAATATTATCATTATTAAAAAGTTGCTTGTTGGTGATCTCATTTGTTGAAGTAATGTTGTGCTCAACTGGTTGGCATCTAATTAAAGCAAAGAACAAATGTATTCAGTGAGTTGATGGCTTCAGCCCAGTGATGCATGCATATATGGATATAATGTGGTTATAGTTTGGACATTTGTCATTTTCCATCTCAATTTGTCAAGTATGAATCTACGTTAATGGCTTATTAAAAGATAATACCAAACTATGATCCATGTATTTTCGCTAGCTATTCAAAGCTGTAGTTAACGGTTTTGATATCAAAATGAATTAAATAGTTGATCAACATTAAAACGGAAATAATTCTATAAAGTGTCAGACATAAAAAGTGAAATACAAAACATAAATTCAATTAACATTTTATAGCAATATTTCAATGATCTGTTAGAAATAAAGACGATTTGACAACTTTGTCAAGTATCTTTAAAACGGTGAATGATGATTTTTGAATGAGTTAAAAAAAGTATTTTTCTAATTTTGTCATAAAATGTTAAATGCATTCTCAACACAAAACAAAGTCAACTGTGTTCTAGTATAAGACAAGGTGTATATAAAATGTCCCGAAAGTGACTAATAGACCTCTGACGATCCTAAAAAGCGTAAAACAATCTGGAATTCACACCTTAAATACAAAAAGAGCAGTTTATTTTCTAATTTGTCATGCTAGAAGTAGCAATGTTAAAAGCCCAGGTGTATCATATTAGGCCATTACATATCTTATAAACAACATAAAATGGAATTCAAAATTTTAAGCTTGGTGATTTCAGTTAATTTTCACACCGCATCTGACAAACGAATTTCTGTTACTTCTTAGTTGTGATGACTGATATAAATATGATTTATTTTTTCAACCATTTAGTACAAAGACAAGTCTGTAAATTTATTTCAATTTGATGAGCACTGTAGCATATATTGAAAACTCTAAAAAGAAACTTGGAAACTGTCTGAAACAAAAATGTGAAGACGTTATCTCGCTAGTAGTTTTTACAGCTTAATTATATGTTCTTTTATGAGATAATTAAGGGGTAAATTAAATCTATAATTATAGTGTATGGAAGATCAAACTCCATAAGAAAGATTTTATTTATTGAGATGTCAACAGAAACATATTGTACATTGACAAGTGAAAAACTAAAAGAATCCTTTCCGCGTGGAGTGTGAGCCTTATATGGGAGGATAAACTAGGAGCCAACTTCTACATTAACAGTTTGTGATAGACTCAATAGAAAAGTCCAATTCACTTTCAATGGCCTTCCTAAACACCTAATAAATTAGCAAAGAAAATTTTATGTCTTAAGGTGTCAAACAATTTTCAATTTAGCGAGTGAAGAAACAGACAGAAATCAAACTAGCGATGAAAATAAGGGACGTTGTCCTATTTTATTTTGTTATGAAGAAGCTGTTTAGTGATGATTTTGGCCAAGAAAAGCATAAAATAGAAGTTGGAGGTCATTTAGAAACCAAATGTGGAATAATAAAAGTATGAAATAAAATATGGAAAATAAAATAATATCAATATGAAAAATTAAATGTTAGCAACAGCAAATCAACATTTTTAAAATTTCATCATACTGAGGAGACATTTGGGTGTTAAACGATAACAAAAGTAACTTCATTTTCCCCAACTGCCTCAATATTTAGATACCATCCCTAAGACATGTAATGTTCAAATTAAAACTGCTACTTAGTTGATCCTTGGAAGAATGAGGTTGAAAGTGCAGAATTCTGTTTGCTCAAAAAACAAAATTAGTGCTTTAATCAAGAGCTGTTTGGAACAAGAACAACACAATCAACTCTAGTTGCCACCCTAAACAACCAGTACAAAGGAGTAATTTTCTAATCTGGACGCTAAAGATCCTTCTTAGAGAGTTTCCTAGAGTCTCTTTATAACATTACAAACACACTTTGGCATGGTAAATAGACAAATCACACCAAAGTTCAAGACTTAAATGTCTTTTTATTTTGTCTTAAAATTTTTCTCATGATTTCCGAATTGGTTTGAATTCTTGGTGAAGGGTCTGAGAAAAACTTCACTAGTCCATGGATAAACTCATTAGTAAGGGACATTTTAACAAATTATAATGTTCTCTTTTTATTTCTGACCTCTCCAAAATGTCAATTCGCTAAAACACATTTAGACATTAAAAATACCATAATTCACTGGTTGTTCAAATTATAATTGCTTTTTATGTTTCTTTGTCACCAGCTTAAGTAAATATAACTTGTATTGATTTGTCTAAAGCAAAACTGTGAAAGATGTTTTCTCAAAAATTAATGAAATAAAAGTTTTGTTAACAAAATTAATTCAAGTGTTATTGGCCATCATTTTCAATTGATAATGCATGAAAAAGGCATTGTAGATATAGTGTGACGGAGTGATTTTCATTTAGAATGCGGGACGCATTCTTTGGAGGAGAAGCAAATGTGACGGAGTGATTTTCATGTTGTATTTTATAATTAATATCTTATACTTTTACTTTGTTTTTACTTTGTAAATTAATTAATGGAAACATGATACAAAAAGCATTTAGATAAACAACAGGTCATGTAGTACACCTGGGATATCTCTGGTCAGTTTCTCACATTAAATATGCAATCATTACAATTGTTCAGAGCATCTTCAGACTTACAAATGTTTCTTTAATTTACATTTAATTTACATTTCTATATCTTGGATTCTAATTAGGATTTGAAGCAGTCTTCCTATTGTTAAACTTTTTACATAACAGATTTGAAGTGATCATGTGATGTCTGGTTTTGAAGAATATACTATATGCCATGTGAGATTTGGGACACTTTCGGCCTAGACTTCAAAAAGACATAACTAGATTTAGTGGGTAGCTTAGAAGTGAAAACAAGTGAAATAAATAAAAGATAGAAATTAAAACATCACACTTTTGTGTACAATTAATATAAAGAAAGCCCGGTCATATTTTGGTGGAGCTGCCTGAGGTTTAACAACAATGGATTTATCAATATTGGACAAATTCCATGGAAAATCAGAAGAAAACGTTATTATTTGGTTAAACACTATTGACACATTCGCAAATTTAAAAAACTGGAACCAACAAAGAAAATGTAGTTTAATCCCACTTTTAGTCAAAGGAGAAGCAGCAAAATACTTTGAACAATTAGAGGAAAATACAAAGAACGACTGGGAGGAATTGACGGAAGCACTTAAAGAAAGGTTCCCACCCAAACAATCGGAAAGATGGGAGTTGTTGGATAAATTGGATACTCTCAAACAAAATGATATGTCTGTGGATGAATTTCACAGCAAGCTCATGTATTATACCAGTAGACTAAAAAAGGATGCTGAGGATGTTAAAGAACTCTTTGTCCAAGGATTGAATACATCTACAAAGAACTTTGTAAGGCTCAAAGAACCTGAAAATTTAGAACAAGCTGTTAAGTTCGCAAGGATTCATAGCAACATGCCCCAAGATTCAGCGCCAGAGATGTTAGCAGCCTCGATTAAAATTCTCACGGATAAAGTCGATAAGCTATCCGTTGCTGCAGTCACAGTCGATGCCATGGGTCAACGCTATGCCAACAATAACCAGTTTCCAGTGCAACAAAGTGCCCAAAGACAGCAGAACCAGTATCAACCGCAGAATCAGTACCAACCGCAAAAGCAGTATCAACCGCAGAATCCGTTTCAACAACAGAACCAATTTCCTGGGAATCAACAGTTTACGCAACAACAGAAACGGTATCCCCAACATGACCAACAATTTATGCAGCAAAATTCATCAAGCAGAAACCAGTGTGAGAGGTGCGGTAAGTCAAACCACCTTTCATTAAATTGTTATGCTAGGTTTAAGCAGTGCTTTCAGTGTGGTCGCGGGGGGCATTATTCGTATATGTGTCGAAACGTTGCTAAATGAGGACTCGCGCCTGTTCCTCATAGGGATGGGCACCTTGAAACTAAAGTTGACAATCAAAAGTTTAAACAAGTGAAAAGTGATAGTGGCAAGGTGGCCATCCCTGCAGTTCAATCAGTCAAGGTTAATTTGCAAAGATCAGTTTCAAACATAATTATTCATACAAACATAGTTGACAATAATATCAAAGCCTTGGTAGATACTGGTGCAGAACAATCCTGTATGAGATTAGCACTCTATGAAAAATTGAACTTGCACAAGAAATGTCCTATCAGTCCAACTAATATTGAGTTATATGGGGCTGGGGGAGAAACTCACAAGCTAGAAGTACTGGGTGTGGCAAATGTTCCTCTAAAATTTGAAGAATTTGAGTACGTTCAACCAATGCATATCCTCAAAAGTGCAAATCATGATGTAATTTTAGGTGAGGACTTCTTCTCACAAAGTCAAGCACTCATAGACTTCACACAAAAAGTTGTCATTTTACAAAGGGGAGATCCTATTAAACATAGTACATATACTACTAATAAACCAAGACTAACAGCATGTGTAAATAATGTAGCTATTGGTAGTGGAGTACAAACATCAGGTATCAATCTAGAGAAATCTAAATTACCAGAAGGGGAAAAGGCAGAATTGATAACTTTCATTGATAAAAATAAAGATGTCTTTTCTCAAAACATGAATGAGCTAGGCTGTGCAAATAGTACATATGAGCATGTTATAAGAACAAAATCAGATAAGCCAGTCCAGCAAAGATTCTATAGGTATTCTCAAGAACAGAAAAATGAAATTGACAAACAATGTGACCAAATGTTAGAATATGGAATAATTGAACATTCTGTGTCAGAATATGCTAGCCCTGTTGTGTTAGTGAAAAAGAAGTCAAATGAGTACAGGTTAGCAATAGACTACAGAAGGCTCAATAAAAACACAGAAGCAATTCATTACCCTCTTCCACAATTAAATGACATTATAGATTGCATAGCGCATTCAAAAGCAACAATATTTTCAGTTTTGGACATGCATAGTGGGTTTTGGCAATTACCTCTTAGTGAAAGCTCAAAGCATAAAACAGCATTTGTAACCCACAAGGGCAAATTTCAGTTCAACAGAATGCCTTTTGGACTCAAAAATGCACCAATGTCATTTCAGAGGGTCATGAATGATGTTTTGAAAGGTCTTACTTGGGACTTTGTGTTGGTTTACTGTGACGACATAATTGTTTTCAGTAAAGACATGAAAGAGCATTTAAACCATTTAGACCAGGTATTCACAAGACTTAGAAAAGCAAATTTGAAGCTTAAACCCTCAAAATGTAAACTAGCACTGGAAAAGGTTGTTTATTTGGGTTTTGTCTTCACCAAAGAAGGTATAACAGTAGACAATGAAAAGATCAAGACAATTCTATCATACCCACAACCTACAAATGTCACAGAGGTAAGGGCATATTTGGGACTTTGTAACTTTTACCGCAGATTTGTTAAGGGTTTTAGTAACATAGTAGCCCCACTAAACAATCTTATGCGAAAAAATGTCGAGTTTGTTTGGGATGAACAATGTGAAAATGCATTTCAAGAATCAAAAATTATGTTGACTACAGAACCAGTGTTAGTATATCCTGACTTACAAAAGCTGTTCATTATATCATGTGACGCTTCAGGTACAGCTATTGGTTACATATTAGGTCAAATAGACGAACAAGGGAGAGAGAGAGCAGTTAGCTATGGAGGTAGGTCACTCTCAACAGGAGAGAGAAAGTGGTCCATTACTGAGAGAGAATGCCTTGCTTTAATTGAAGCAATCAATGAATACCACATATACATAGCAAATGCACATTTTATAGTTTACACTGATCACATCTCATTAAAGTACCTGCAATCAATTAAAGATCATACAGGTAGGCTAGGTAGGTGGTCAATCAAACTTCAAGCATATGATTTCACCATTGAGTTCAGGTGTGGCAAATCAAACTCAAATGCAGATGCATTAAGCCGGAGACCATATGAAGTAAATGAATGTAAACAAATGTGTCAACAAACCACAACAATACAAACAGAGGACTCAGGTATTACACAAGACAACTGCACTGATGAATGGGTAGCTTATAGTATTCCAAGCCCTACTACAATGCAAACAGGTAATATAGGGGCAGAAGGTCAAAATGTTAAGTGTCCAATAAGTGAATCAAAACAACAAACAGGTATGTGTAGTGACCTAAGTGCCCTAAGTTCAATATGTGAAATTACTCAATCATCAAATGAGGTGTTTCAAAATAAACAAAGACAAGATCCTCAGCTGCAAATGTACATAAAGTATTTAGAGCAGGATGAGTTACCAGACAAAGAGAACTTAGCAAGAAAGGTAATACTTGAAAGTCAGGATTTTCTTATCAAAGATGGTATTCTATATCATATGTATTATCCAAGGGGAAAAGGTCATAAATCAGACAGAGTTGTAATACAATTAGCAATACCACAACAATTGAGAGAGGATGTTCTACAGTGTTATCATGACTCCTTAATGGGAGGGCATCAAGGTCAAGATAGGACATACAACACAATCAGGTACAAATATTACTGGCCAAAAATGTATTCTGACATAGAGAAATATGTAAAATCGTGTGAAATTTGTCAACAATCAAAAAGGTATCATGGCCAGAGAGCACCCTTACAACCATTACCAACAGGAAGTCTATTCAGTCGTGTCCACATGGATATACTAGGACCTATACACAAGGTAAATGGATTTCAGTACATTCTTTTGATTGTAGACTCATTTTCGAAGTGGCCAGAAGCGGTAGCCTTGAAATCTATAGAGGCAACAGAGGTAGCCAGGGTATTGTTTACAGAATTCATATGTAGATATGGTTCCATGAAGACTTTAATTACAGATAGAGGCCAGAATTTCATGTCAAAAGTTATTCAAGAATTGTGTAGAATGTTTGGTATTGAACACAGGGCAACCTCAAGTTATCACCCTGAGACCAATTCAAGCTGCGAAAGGATGAACAGTACAATCAATCAAGCATTTAGGTGTTTTGTTGATAAACAACAATCTAATTGGCCACAACTTCTACCAGGTATTTTAGCCTCTTATAGGTTTTCACCAGCAACTGAGTCTACTGGGTATTCCCCTTACTATTTGTTGTATGGTAAGGAACCCCTTATGCCACTAGATACTATGGTACCAGTAAGTATGGGACAAAGTACAGTCACAGACAGACTACAAGATATACAGACTAACTTAGAGGTAGCAAGGGATATAGCTAAAGAGAATCAAGAAGCTGCAAAGATAAAGACTAAAACCCAACATGATAAAAAGGCGAAACTACCACAGTTCAAGGTAGGTGATAGAGTATGGTTACATGTGCCTAAAACTCCAACAGGTCTAACACCTAAACATTGTAGAAAATATCAGGGTCCATATTACATTGTAAGGGCTAATGCTAACATGACATACAAACTAATAAGGTGTAGTGATGATCGTTTATTGAGATCTTTGGTACATGCAAATAGATTGAAGCCTTATGTAGATCCAGAGACAAGACCAACAAATATACCAAGAGTTCAACAGGGACAGGTATTACAGGATGACAATCATATTGATCAAGGTAGTAGTAGTATTAGTGATAGTAGTAGTGAAAGTGATCAGCATCCACCTCAGGTACAAGAAGTTGAGCGACTCTTGGCATGTGGTAAACACAATGGAAAAAAGTGTTATAAGGTGAAGTGGCGTAATGAGAAAAAGAGTACATGGGAGTATGAAGAAAATATTCCAAGAAATTTAATAAGGGAATACCATATCACCAAAACAAACACTGGTAAAGTAAGGAAAAGGAAAACTAGATAAGAAAGCAAATCGATACATCATGCATGCATTTAAGTCCCATATTAGTTAGTTGTTTGAGTAAGTACATGTAGGCATTATATGATGTATGATATGGTATTGTAAAGAAACTATAGCAGTTTATTGTTTGATATATTCTATGGTACAAGTATACAGCACAGGTGAGGTATAAGAGATGATGCTATTAAATTAAGGTAAGGGTATCAGGTGTAAATGTAAAGATAAAAGAGTATTAAGTGAGAAATAATAAAGTAAATGCAATGTAATAAAGCAAGTGAAATGATAATAAAGCAAGTGAAAAATAAAGAGAATATCTGGTTCCAATCAAGAGGATTAAAACACAGGTCTATTTAATGTACAAGTAGATCTGCGGATCCCAGGAAGATCAAACCTTAAAGAAAAGGTTAACCTAGGACAGCGTGCGACCTAGTCTGAGTTATTTAATGGCTAAAACCCCACATTACAAATGCAGTAATAAGACGTTGTTATCTGTGTATGTAATTGTGTAGCCAGTGTCTTAACGTCTAATTAAAGGGGCAGGTAGTGGCTCACGAATGCGGCAACCCCACCTTGCTGTCATTTATACAGTAAGGTAAGTCCAAGTTCTGACATAAGCACGTAGTACATATAGTGTGTAGAAGTGTTAGTTAGAATAACATATGTAGTTCAAGTGAAAGTAAAACAAATGTAGTCCAAGTGAAAGTGAAAGAAATGTAGTTCAAGTGAAATCCTAATGAAAAAGGATAAGACAGTGAGCCAAAATAAAAGTGTCAATATTGCATGGCCAACCCTGCTAATATTTTTAAATGTCTTAACCTGTAAACTAATAAAGTGTTAGGATTATTTACTAATATTTAGTATAGTGCCTTCTGGTAAATATAGTTACTGGGTGCAAACTACTTCCTGGGAGCTAGACACTAATTGGGACCAGTTAATTTGAGAATGACAACTTATAATAATCTTAATTGTTCAAAATATATAATTAATTAATCCTAAATTAAATATCTATGTACAACTTAAATTGAATTCATGGACTGCTACAGTCAGTTTACATTGTTTAAGAAGTTCAATTGCAAGGGATTATTTGCCTTACTTCTCTTATACTTCATCAATGTGAGTTTCTCATTATTATTTAAATGTGCCAGACAAAGGTCATATACCAAAGCATTATGGTAGAGATAAAGTTTGCACAAACAATTATGATGTGCATCATTAACAGTGTTTATAAACAAAACTTAGTAGAAAGGTAGGATTTAGTGCAAGTTACTTTTAACTAGATATGGTTATAATAGGCCATAAAAGATTTTTTTTCTCCTGTACATATGATTGTAATTTTTAACTCAAGAAAATACAGGATTGGATTGTGCCAAGTTGAAGTTTTTACTGGCAACAGAATCATCACGTGAAATTCTGTACTGGTGCATAATGAGTGATCAATTACCTTTGTTGGTTGTTAATTACAGTTTGGGTATTTTCACAAAGAAATTGTCCTATTTATAATTGTTTTATTGAGTTTAATAATTATTATGGTAGTTTATGATGATTTTAGTTAGATAAACAGTATGTAAATTGTAAAGTAGAGTATACAAATAGGTGTTTAAAAATATATATATATATGCGACCACTCTGAACACTAAATTGCTTAAAATAAGAATTGCTAGCAGACAATTTGAAAGTTGGTAGACTTATGGCCTCAAGAATTTATGGAGGAGTTATTAATCTTCTAATATGATGAATTTCTTGATTAATGAAAATGATGCTGAATTATATTAACTCTGATAGTGCAACAATTAATATTATAAACAATGTGACTTTACTTCAGGAAGGAAGGACAATATGACACTCCTCATCTCCAGGCAATGACATCAACATTGGGCGATGACATCAACGTTGGACGTTGATATAACATTTTACGTATTTTATACTTTGATAGAATTTAACATTACAGGTTATATATTTTTAACTTGGACTGATTAAACGGAGTGATTTTCATTTAGAATGCGGGACGCATTCTTTGGAGGAGAAGCAAATGTGACGGAGTGATTTTCATGTTGTATTTTATAATTAATATCTTATACTTTTACTTTGTTTTTACTTTGTAAATTAATTAATGGAAACATGATACAAAAAGCATTTAGATAAACAACAGGTCATGTAGTACACCTGGGATATCTCTGGTCAGTTTCTCACATTAAATATGCAATCATTACAATTGTTCAGAGCATCTTCAGACTTACAAATGTTTCTTTAATTTACATTTAATTTACATTTCTATATCTTGGATTCTAATTAGGATTTGAAGCAGTCTTCCTATTGTTAAACTTTTTACATAACAGATTTGAAGTGATCATGTGATGTCTGGTTTTGAAGAATATACTATATGCCATGTGAGATTTGGGACACTTTCGGCCTAGACTTCAAAAAGACATAACTAGATTTAGCAGTAGATTAGAAGTGAAAACAAGTGAAATAAATAAAAGATAGAAATTAAAACATCACACTATTGTGAACATTTAATATAAAGAAAGCCCGGTCATAATAGCTTCAAGTTATTGATACCTAACAAGGCAACTACAAAACCCTAAACAAATAACTATTTCCAAAGTTTATATATTTATTGGAAGAAAATTGTTTGAAACTCAACTCCAATATCTGTTAAGCCAATGCATTGTCATTTAACTCTCCGGTTTCTTTACATCCAAGTGATACATTATACATGTTAAAAGAGCAAAATATATTGGGGAATGCTTTTTGTATTGTTACCTATATAACTGAGAGAGTATGGAGTGATTGATTCCAGTTTCAAAGCGGTAGTAGTCAATCAATGTTTTACATATTGAGTGAAGCGAGGAACGGGGACACGATTGGGGAAAATGTTTAATCCTGACTCTGGAGACAAATGATGACAGGGTGGATAAGAATTAGCATAGGTTTCCGATGAAACCATACGTTATACGCTAGTTAATGGGGCCCTCCATGACAGTTACACATAATCCAATAACACCACTAATCAAACCTATCACTCAACTAAGAGATTGCAAAGAAAAATACACATATAATAGCCTCACTGGTGGATTAGCGTGTTGATAGGCATATTAATATCGCCAATCACACACAACTAGTTAAAAAGAAATCAGTCATCGAAAGTTAATCACTAGTTACGGATAAAGGCTGTTTTTATACAATAAGAGTGTATTATGGTTTGACCCTGGGTTAGAGGCTAGGATCCCTCCCTCCCCCAGCTCTAACTGCTGCTACATCTAACGGGAAATTGCAGGTGTGCTCAACACATCACCTCATTAAACACACATCCCTTGGCGCAACAAACCACTCAGAAAATTGCTAATTTCAAAGTTAAGTTTATAAATTGCCGTTTTGGTCATCCTTTTTGCTGCTTATCTGCATCTATTCAGCTTTATGAGGAAATTATTCACCTAGTTCAATGTAGTTATTTCCCCATGCAGCCTGTATAGAGTGGCTATCTAATGGTGGGGGATAAATCAACTCCAAGTGACGGTATATCGCACCTTCGATCAACCAGCCGGCAAACACCTAAACCCCATTAGAAAGTCAAAATATCTGGTGTTATTTCACGCTTTAGAAAGTGAGAAAATGGATTGAGAAAAAGTTATTAGAGTTGAAAAGGTGCTGAATGGCGAAATGAATGCGTATGATTTGAGCGTATATTGGCGTGAAATAACTCAGTGGCTCGGAATAACATTGTGCTCCATAGATGTTCAGTTGAGACAACTAAAGTGTATTGAGACACTGGTGTAGCTGTCACACAAGTTCATATTTCAAATTTTCATCAAGTCATCAACCCATAATGACATTGTGCGTCACTGAATATTTTGCGTCAATGGCAATCTTGGCTATGAATGAGCTGAATTCCAATTCTAAACATGATACAATGGTAAATTATTTTTTGTAAGTGATTCCACATGACAAATTGGTATAAATTACATTGAAAAAACATTTGTCCACTCATGTATATGTATCCGTAACCACCACACACATTGAGAAACTAACACACCGTAGTAGGTTTATTAGACAGTGAGACTCTTCGCTATATATATGACTCCCAGCTGCATCAAACTTTCACTTTTTTCATGACTCGACTCCATAAATCAAATCATTAAAATTAATCTTTCATTTTTCAAATCTTTTTCAATGAACTCAGTTCAAGCATTATTTTTCAAATCTGATGATGTTTTTTAAGAAAATTGCTAAATTACATGTTGTTTGAATAGATTGTTGACTGAGGGAAACGGTAAGAGAACTAGAGAGTATGACATTTTGATTGAACTTAACACTGTAAGCTGCGAGCCATCTGGGCCTTGGGGAGCTCTCAGTGGTTAAGTGTCAATACATCGCTGCTTTATCACCCCACAGGGGTCCCCCGTCCACAGTGCCTCTATCTAGGCGGAAAATTCACTGACAATCAGTGAATGGAGTCCTCTCTCACAACATAGACTCTATTCAGTTTCACGCTATGATCCATTATGTCTCCACCATGGCTAAGCAAGCCAAACCAGGCAGAGAAAATTTGACTTTTGATGTTAAAAATTGATCCCTAGGGCGCAAAAACATCTCAACGGGAGTTTAAAAAAGTTACCTTGAGAGAAATTAGCTAATTAAACAGTCAACCATACTGAATAAATGTTATCCTAATTTTTCATCAATATTATTTGAAGATGATAAGAGAGTTGACAATGGACCATATTGCCCTCACGGTGGGATGTAGTTGCTAAGAAACAGGGCCAATTTGTAGTTAGGAGTCAAGCCAGAATGATGCCATCTGTCTCTATGGGGTCTACAATTAGCCAATACTACCTAAGAGTTGTCAAGTGGCTCTCGGCTTCACAGAAAAATGGGAAGAAGCATGTTTTAAAAGTAGATCCTACAAATCAGCAAACACTTGAAATAAACCAAGCCGAGATGTTGCTACTTTTTATCCTGAAAAGGCATGAATATTACATGTGATGTAGTGCTAAATAACATGTCTTAAATGAAAGAATTGCCACTTTGCTTCTGTTATTTGATACTGGTATGAATAAATAAAATGGAAATAAAGAATAATCTACAATGCTGGCTGATCGTTTGAATATTAAAAATTATAATTTTTGGAATAAATTATATTTTATAGTTGATAAATAAAAGTTAATGAAAATATACTATGAATTATTTACCGTATACATTGTATAATAAAATTTTAAAACTGGTTTGGTTTTCTAAACAGTAAATCAATCATATATATTATTGTATTACCAATGAAGTATAAATAACCATAGTGCTCTCAAAAAAATATAAGGGTTTTTCACATCACTTACAATTTGATGTACAATTTTATGTCTGACCACAGTTTTATATTGGCCTTCCTTTTTAATGTGGGGGATGAGACCGACCTGCAGGTGTGTGTCAAAAAGACAATTATAAATGAAGATGTCTTGATAACAAATGATGTAAACCATCATGTATAGACAAAAAAGATGCTAGGGGACATGGATGCATCGATGTATACATTATGAATAGCTTCAAAGCAGCCTATTGTTAATAGATATCGTAAATAAATGACATTTAGTCGGCCATTGTCATTGATGCCACTGTGCATATGTAGGCCCGCCCCACAGTATGCTAATCTATGGCTAATTAGTAAGGTTGAACAAATTTGTTTTTTTATTCAGTCAACTTGCACAATGTCGAGGTGCAGTTTATTATTGACAGGGCTGGTATGAAGCTGCTAAATGGTGCACATAATGGAAATATGTGGCTAACAACTGTGGTTGCCGTAGAGAGCTTGACGAGGTGTTATCCACGATGTCACATTACTTCTCGATATCACTCGGTCCACTCCATAAAATCTGTATTACCGCAAACATAGTACATCCATGTGCAAATCACTTCCATTAGAACTCTAAGTCGGTCTCTTTGGACCAGTTTATCAAAAATTGCTATTGGCTCCATTACAAAGAAGTAGCTTTGTGGGACATAAGTAATGAAATGCATGGTCATTTGCAACATCACTTCAGGCCTCTTTGGAACTTCAAATAGACACTATGAGAAAATAAAATGAACAATTAAGCCATCAAATCTAAAGAATGACAATTTAATCGTAAATTAAGTTATTGTGGTCCAAGTCTATTGGATATGCTGTATAGTGATAAAGGTATACAATTTTACGCTTTAATAGTTGTAATGAAATCGCGGTTTAATTTTAGTCTTATTTTTAGTGTTGAAAATGATGATAAAATGAAATCCAAATCAATATATTACTTCCTTTTTATCATGGATATTATTTCAGAATTGTAAATTGTTTCATTATTCATGAATTTATTTCGTGGATTTATTCTTTAACAGAAAGAGTTAATATTATAAATAATTAAAAGTATTATATCCACAACAATTATGAATTCAAACATGTATAATTGTATGCAACATGTTATTGTGCCGCAATAATACATTATTCATTTTTACAAAACATTTCCGTAAAGTATAAATTGTACACATTAAAACAAAACATGACACTTTCCCATTATTTTGAAATAATTTTAATGTTGCAAAAACTAGTCCTTTTAAAATAATGTTTGCTCGCGATAAACTTTCCCAAAAAGAGCATTTTTTCAATGAATCACAAGTTCAAAAGAATTAGCTAATTAATTCATAATTAAGTATTTGATTAACATAATGTGATTTTAATAACCTCTGCATAATCCCACCTGTGTGTTGAATATGTGTGAAGAGACGATTTGAGTACCATGCTCGCTTTTTTAAACTCAAGTACTCTTATAAGAATTGCAAAGAAAACATATGGTATGCGTCCCTATCAATTATCGAGCAATGAAGAGCCTACTGGATTAACTTGCCGTTTAATCTTATAATGAGGCCTACATTAGAATGAATAAATAATTATGACATGCTATTGAAAGTTGACAGAAACAGTTTATCTTAGATTTTTGCAATTACTTATGCTTTTTCTCATACGCATATTGAAAATAGTCGCGTTAAAAGATCATGAAAAGGGACTATTTTATAAACTGTAATAGACCCTAAGCTTTGAGAATAAAACTTGTTAAGCTTGGGTTTAACTTTGATGGATTCTTCAAAAACCGGAAAAGCTCACAAGTCGTTCACTAGTAGGCATCTTCAAACTCAAGAACAGAAAATGAATTTTTATTGATGATTTTCAGGATAAATTATGAAAGAGAAGAGTGCAGCTCTTTTGACTGGGGTGGCGTTAATCTTAATGCTAAGTAATTAAAGACTATTAGTTGAGGGTACTTGACTGATGAAAGCAATCGGGAGTTTCTTAGAGAAGATCTGAGCTTTGTTGAGGGAGAGAAAGAGAATCTAGTTGGCTGGTATTAGCATGAGATAGTAGCTGCAGGAGTCTGTTACCTAGCCAGGTAAGCAGCTAGTCCCAGGTGAGAAACACTAACGAACTTGTTCCCTTACCTGTGGCCCATCTAACACACAGTGTTAATCTCTCCCAGCCGTGTAAAGCAACATGAAAAGCCATCAAAAACATGGTAAAAAATAATGCTTTGTAAGCTTATCCTTGTCCTTTTGGAAATCATCTCCAGTTAACAAGAGTTGAGTATTGGGGATAGGTGAAGATCATGGTGTACAATTACAAACGCTCAAGTGACTGAGCCACAACATGGGTGGGAGGAAAAAAGAAGTAGAATGGAATGATTGGAGAAGTCTGGGTGTGCGTTACAGGGCAGCGAGGAACAGATGTAACAACTATCAAGCTGCAATTTCAGCCACTTATATCTCAGATCACTTTCAAAGCCACATAGACAAACCAGCATCTACAAGTTCTTACACCAAACACACACTTTGATCGGCGCACTCCTTCTAAACAGAACTCATGTTTTACACAGTTCTGCTAACCCTACTCCCTACACATGGGGCTCAACTTCTTCGTTTTCCGTGCTACATGGAAAAGGTGTGTTATTTGGTGAGACTTGGGGCCTCAGTTACAGGAGTAAGTGTAATGTATGGGCACAACTGGTCTTGTTTAGAATAAAGCAGATGCTTCTCTGAGAAACAGGTTGGAGAAATATGTTGGTGTGTAAGCAGTGTAAGTTAGGCATAAGTTGCACAAATAAACAAAAAGGTATTATTAACCTGGCTCAGATGCAGCGGCCCTCAACTGCATTATAATGCACACATGTGGCCGAAACTTGTCAGAAATACTTCACTAATGGCAGCTAAGGGCCTAATTGTTACCAACTTTACTCACTTAACCAATCATATCAGGATGTGGAAAATCGCTAAACATTTCTGAAGTTTATTATTTCTTTTCATTTCAAACAGAAACGTTTGATGTGTCATATTCTCCATTCTCCAATGGTGGAATGTGTAAACAAAAAATAGAGAATGGGAAAATGGGAAACAAATATGAATTCATGAGAAAGAAAAAAATGCAACCATAATTTATTCTGTTGCAAAATAAGTTAGAAAACATGGTCCCCATATGTATATACAATAAACTGAAAGGAATACACCAAGTCTGAAGAGAAAATAGAAAACAGTTTCTGATGCCCTGTTGCTCAGTAAAATTAGATTGTATAGTCAGCTGATCTTTTAGGTATGAATTGCAGACTCAACAATTCTGCAATGATCTAAATATATTGTCCAACAAGTATAAACCATATATGGTTGACCAACTGTCACACACTATTGAATTGTAAAACAGGCTGAACAAAATAAGAAAAAATTATGTACCTCATTGAGTTGGAAAGATATATTATTGCATACAACTACTTTTTTGCTACACTAAAAATTATTTTGAAGTATATTTTAAGCCTTTAAAATGTTACCTTATCGAAATCAATTTAAACTAATATTTTCATATTTTTGTTGATACTATCTATATAAATACTATAATATAAATATGATGAAAGACATGTATAATTCTAGCATGAGTAAAATTTTATAAATATGAACATCACGAGTTTAGTTTGAAATGTAATTAGCATTTTGCAATAGGTGCCGTTTCGTGTTGACAATGCATTTCTTATAATTAGTCTTGATTATGTAGTTTTTATTAATCTTGCCCATTGTTCTTTCTCATAGAATAGGAATTGTTAGGAATTTCATTTCTCAAGACTATATGCTTTCAAATATCATATTGACTCAACATGGTATGACTTCATGATGCGCATACTGAAAATAAAATCTTTGGCTTGATTTCATTCAAAAAACAAAAACAAACCAAAGGTTTAGCCAATATGGTTTCTTATTCTGGAACTTCAATGACTAAAAGTCTAGACATATTATCGAAGTGTGACAACACTAATTTGTACAGTGTATACAAAATATTTAATAATATACATGTACTTTAAATTCAAATATAGTTACACAGTGTTGGTGGAGCATAAAATATGTTAATTCAAATATACAATGAACCTGTCAAATTGGAACACCACTTAGACACAGCCAAAAGTGTTCATATTAGCACTTAGCAGGTGTTCACAATATGAGGTTTTAAAAATTGAGAAAAAAGTGTTCATATGGAGAGGTCTTTAGATTTAGAGAGGTACACAGACTTTTAAATAGGAGTTCTATTTTAACCAAAATTAGTTTTGAGGGTTTCTCCAATTAATTAAATAATTAAAAAAATTAATCTATACTTTTTTCAGCTGAAATGACTTCAGATGTTTCCAATATTATAAAGAAGAACTTCAAGAGGAAGATTCATTATTCTTAGATGTAACAAGGTTGCTTCTTAAAACAATTGAATAATTGAGAGAACTATGTATTTGTAAGTTCAGCAAAGGTGCTAAACAGATAAATATTGGGACCACAACCATTTCACTAGACCTTCTCTATAAGAAAATGCGTTCATTCAAAATTTATTAATCTATTCATGAATATAAGGCTAAGGTAAAATCTTGGGTATAGTTTATGATTATTTCATTCATTTTTATGGATAATGGTTATGCTTCTTTCAACATGGCCTATACAAATATCATGTTTCTCAACAATTACAGAATTGCTATCAGCTAGAATGTGACACCAATTTAATCAAATCATGCAATCAAAACATGCAGTAATTTCACATTTGAATACATGTACAAAGTGGATGATTGCATCATTTGCCTCCTAAAAAACAAATTGCTCTCTCAAAAATAGTTCATCAAAGTACAGATACCTCAGACGGAGTAATTACTTATTAAAAGCATCCTTTTTAATGATGTTATAACAAGATTTTGTGTTAATTTGTGATTTTTAAAAACAACAATCTTGACTACAGTTATCTTTAAGATAATATCAAAGCAGATCCACGATGTTTTATCATCCCTAATTATTAAATTTGAATTGATGATTTTGAATATTTATAATTGATTTAAAGTTGATTTAATTTAAGGTGTATGATTACTATATAATACTTTAACATTCTCCAGACTACTTGTTTATTTACAAATCTATATTTAATATAAATTACATCAAGATTATCTTCTTATAGTTAAGACTAATTTTAAATAAATAAATTAAAGTTTAATTAACTAAAGCGTTACGGGTAACATTTGGTCTCTTATAATTTCTTTTTGATATTTCCTTTAGAAATATAATGACATAAACCCAATGTATTATGTATATTAATTAGAGTAACTTTTTTCAACATATAGCTTATGCACAAAGTCAGACTTTCTGAAAGTTTTCATTAAAATTTCTGATGTATATATTTAAAAACGTTTGTGGAAATTTTAACATGGAAACATTCCGGTTCCTCAAAACAACGAATAAATATTCAATATAAATCCTAGATATCTTTTTGAAAAATGTTGTAAATAAATTACATAGAAAATAAATGCAAGTCAAAAATTTGAAACTTGAAAATAGTGTTGATCAGGTGAATTAGTGAATTTTAGACTACTAATATACTTTTATAATATTAATCAGGATAAAAAGATTATTCCGTGGATGGGGTTTCATCTGAGGTTCCTCTATCAGGATGATATGATATCTTCCCTCTGACTCAATGGTCCTCTACCAGATATCCTATCATATCATCTCTCATATTGAACACCTATATAATCTCTTGCTAGATATACTGGGTATATAATGTTAACCTCTTGGTATCAAGGATTCTATAAAATAAATTTATGAATTTTATCTAAAAGAGTTAGTAATCTAATGATTTTTTACTCACTGTCTGTCATATTCACAAAGCTACATGTACATATTAGAAATAAAATAAACTTATGTTCAAAAACTTTTTACATCTGATTAAAATAAATTGTTAAACTTACTTCTTAGTGTTCTGCCCTCGCTATCTGGTGTGCCTCTATCTATTGAATCCCCACCTTCAGACCGTGTCTCAATATCATACGCTGATGCTGACCCTCCAGGACTAGACAATTGACCATCCTTACCCCCGTCATCATCTGTTTTCCCTGGGCTGGAGGGGATTTCTTCTAAACGGGACCGTTTTGCAGGTGTGAAAGCTGAATGATAGCTTTCCCTATCTTCAGGGGACAGAACTGGCCTAAATGCACCCCCACCCCCTGGGTTAATGAGACCCATAGGTGGTCTTGCAAATGGTCCATGCATGTGTGCATACATGGGTGGAGGATACGGTCCATCTCCTCGTTGGTAAACACCATATGTGTTAGGTGTAGTATGTGCTGGGTCTGGTTTCTTCTCCAAATTTTGTGGGTATGCAGGGTGGGGCGGTCCACTTGCCTGAGACGGAGTTTCCCTTGAGGCTTCTGCAGTGGAGGCAAGGACCATCAAGGCTGGCGAAGTCAGGGGGTTTGGCAAGTAGGCACCATTTTCCATTCCGTGCCCTGGTAAAGAAGCCAAATATGGTTTAGCCGCATTAGCCCACAAGTTCAACCGAAACATTTCAAATGACATATTTGGAAAGTTCTGCATCTTGAAAGTTCTTTGTAAAACTTTAAAACTTTGAATTTCCCTCCTTACAATCTTGTTTAATAAATTAATTCTGTCCTTAAAACTTCTTTTTCAAAATAATCGCCTAAATTCCGACTTCAAATTATTAAACTTTTTTGCGAGCCAAGTATCATCATTGATCAGTGACTAGTGGAGTGCTAAATGAACTATTCAAAGCAACTTCCAAGTTACAACCTACTCTCAACATACTTCATCCTGGTTGGTTCATTTAACTCACTACTAGAGCCACCAAGTGGCCAGGAAATCAACTAAACTCATCACATTATTTCCATCAATTTTCTTTGAAGCTACTGAGTGGCTGTGCAATCAATACACGCAGCAACTGATGCTAAGGATCAAAGAGGCAGCAACTCCATAAAATATTTATGAGTATTGGAAACTGCAACTTTGAAACTATAGTCAAAACTCAAGAATTTGATGTTCAATGTGAACAAATATTGGATTTGGCTTGGGTTTGGTCACAATGAAGGTTTAAACTGGGCAAAACATCCCTTTCACGGGTGATATAGGCATTGGTTTGAGAGAAGAAAGTAGATAAATGAACATAAAAGCTCTATATTGATATAAAATTAACTGGGACCTTCAGATGGAATTGGATTGGCTCTGAGAAAAAATGTAAACAAACAAGTACATGTACTCACCTTCAGTCATTGCTGTACACTTAATACTTTCAAAGGCCGTTTTAAAACTTTGTCAACCTCACAAATACAAAATAATACAAGCAACTGATAGAGGAAAGAGTGATGATGCCAGAAATAACTTAACTTTAGAATGACTTGAAGCGATGGTAGCAGAATTTGACCGATTTTGTTGACAATCTTCTCGGACAACTTGGGGAAATTCCCTCCTGTATGCAAATGTCAGCCTCGTTTTCAAATATGGAGTTTCCCATGAAGAATTATGGGTAAATAAGGAGTTCCCTTGTAAAATGTCAACAAAACACAATCAATCAAAGGTACTAAATACAGTACTAATCTACTTATTAACCGTGACATTTATTCAACAAGTTATTCTTCAAACTACATCACAAGTATGCTTAAAATTAGTTGTGCTAAACACAATAAATATTGATTGTGCTAAACACAATACACAATTGGTGAGTGAATATTACATGTACATGTATATAGAACATGATATAGTCACAATCAAAAATTGCGATCCAAATAACTAAATTCATATGGCTTAATTTGGATTTATTGGTAGTTAATTTTCCAATAAAGCAGCTTTGAGGGAAAAATGGAAGCAATAACAGTTTCATTGCTACATTAGATTCAATAAAGACCATCGATAGTCCTCTTATCAAATATCACAGTTCAAGTTGTATTAATCCTGCATGCTCCAGTCTCTATATTCCAATTTGTTGCTGGGAGTTAGGAGTCAAACTATACTCCCCTGGGCTATAAATTGTTGTAATTGTTACATCAAAGTTTATAAATGCTGTGACAAGTGGACTCTTCTCTCTCGGAACATCATTGTGATTTTACAGCCTTCCTGACTCACAGGCTCAACAGGAATGCAAATATAGTCAGTTCTACTAGTTATTGGGTTGGTCGTAAAAGTCAATTCTCCATCTGCTGGGAGGTTTTACTTGCATAAGATATCAAGCTTTATTAGGGCATCAAGAGTCTGGGTGTGTAAATAACTACCAAGGTGACATCTATTAATGCAATGAAAATAAAAATAAATTCCAAGTCAGACTTTTTTGTGTTTGCATAGAGTGCTGCAGAACTAAAATGCAAATATTCAATTTCTTGGCGAAATGCCATTTATTTTTAACATGGAAGACTTTTCAATCATGTTCTTTCTTTGACTACAAATCACATAAATTATCAATTTAAAATATTGGTGCAGCATATGCCGCTAATCACAAGTTCACTGGGAATTACTACCATCTAGTTATTAATAAGTACATACTTTACCCATATACCTTAATTAGTATACAGTCTCAGTACTGGGAGAACTATGCTTTAATTAATGACAATTAAGGGATATGGAAGTTTAAAGCACTCAAGGGGCATCTGGCTAGCATGTAACAATCACTTGGAAATGTACCATAAATTTCTCCTCTTCAAACATACAGAGTATCGAGTAATTCAATACATATTTGATCCCAAGAAGTAATGTTGACTTGGCACTCTGAAGCCATATTACCAAGTTGTGTGGAGCTCGTAAATTTTGCTGGTTTAGATTATGATGGCTCGAGGATTTTGTATTACTTAGGAGAAGTAGATACTTCATTTTGCCTAATTTAATTATAAAGTCTGGGTACAATAAATTAAATGGTGACATTGAAATGCACAGAGTCAAACAATATAATTTACAAAGTTAGAATATCATGGAACATGTTCCTATTTTTATCAGTCATGTTTTCACAAAAATGTTCAAAATGGTCATTTGTGAACTGAAATCAAAGATTCTCATTTTAGATATTTCAAGAGTCAGACAGAATTATTCTATTGTGGTGACTTTGCATTTTTGATCAAATCTACAAAAATGCATTTTACTGAATTTGGGTGTCCACAATTTAAAAGTCCACAATTGTTCACAATTTAAAAGGCACCAATCTCAAGAATCAAAATTCCATATATTAATTATTTTATCTAAAAATATTAATTTAATATCCATTACTTGGTTTAAAATTAAACTTTTTCTGTTAAACCATTAACGATTGTTCAACGTACTTCCAAATATGAGCGAAATTAGTTTACAAGTATTTGAGTTATTACATGACAATAAATGACAATACATGTACTATAGCAAATCAGCAATGGGCCAATTGTCAAGTTCAAGTTTACAAAAATTTGGAGACCATAACAATATGTCACCACTTTTGGTGGTGACATAATAAAGTAAACCGAGGTTCCATAGAATTCACACGCTCCTTTCTGCAAAAATTAAGCACTCGGATGTCAGGGTGTAAAACTGCTGAAGCCCTTCCTCTAAAATATATATTTCCTCATCATACGCTAATTAATCATGGAAGGCATGTATCAATAAAAGTCATTAATATTCCTAAGATGACTAGTAAGTATTCATATTGCCATATATCAGCAATGCGATTTAATATCCTTCCAACATAACTCTTTTTATGTAAATGTCATCGTTAATTACCTCTGTAGAGTAGTTAATTGCCAGCAGAGATGAAATATGAAGAAGTTTTATGAGCAAGAAGAAACAGCAAACGCTGATATGCTGATCAATGAAATCTCCCCGGCCTCATGTATTTTTCAGATGAGAATTACGAAGAAATAATAAGAGAACAAAAACTTAGCAACAGAATGAGATTTCTTCATAACAACTGGATAGAAAAATCTCAACATTAATAATCATGTACAGTTGAACATATTCCAATTTTATAAGGATCATCATTTAGAGTATGCAAGTAATCATTGCTAATAGGTACGCGTACTAGTTTTCGAAGGCCGTCTTGGTGTTTGGTATCTGTAACAAATGGCAGGTGGTGACATTTTGCATGTTAATGCCTTGTTATGAAATTGTCATTCAGAGGTCCATTAAGGATAGGCCATTCAGAGAAAACCACTGCCAAGCACCATTCACAAAAAAGTTGGAGACAATAACAATATGTCACCACTTGTATATTACTTGTGGAACTTTTATTTGTAAAGAATAATTTGAATTTGTTCCTCAACAAGCCAAAGTATTATTGATCCTTTTCATTTTTTGAAATTGTAATGTAAATAACATTCCACATGTATAATCATAATACAGTAAAACCAGTCAAAGTGGAACACCATTTGTGCATCAAATTGTTCCACTTTGGAAGTGTTCTATTTATAGAGTTAATTTAACATGAAGTCAGTGGGTCTTGTTCTATTAACAGAAGTGTTCCACTTTACAGGTTTTACTGTATATATTAAATAATATATGGAAAATTAAATATGTATGGTTTCTGGGTACATGACTGCAACATAACATACGTTTCATTTATATTACAATATAATCAGTTTTATTACACATTCAACATCATGGACTTCGTTGATATGGTAACTCATGTATCTATACACATATAAAATGTTACTGATAAAGTAACAATTCTCAAAAGTACTCCAATATAAGAAGCAATTTCTGAAAAATCTCATTGATCTCATTTGAATTTTGATGTTTTTCTCATTGAAAATGTAATTCAAATTAAATTAGCTATAAAAACCCCAAAACTCAAATTTTGTAAATAAATAAGGGTAATTAACGCAAATTCCCGTACTACTGCTAAATAATAAAATAAAATACAATTTGAAAGAATAAACCAATAAGCATCATAAATAATGTTAACAAGAAAGAAGCCTATTTTACACACATAATTTTACATCAGTTTATGTCATAGACTACTTTAGCATACTTTATTTACCTTTATATTTGAAAATCGATGCTGTTAGCCCTTTAACACTCCACCCACTTGCTTGAGCAAAATAAATATTGTATAACAAAACTTTAACAAATATTTTACACTAACAACGTAGTCTTATACATTTGGGTAAAATATTAATTTTCTTTCTTTCTTATGGAATAATATTCAGAATACAGTAAAACCTGTCTTAGTGAACACCTCTCTCTAGTGAACACCTACCAACATTGAACGCTTTTTCTTGGCAAAAAATGTTCAATATACACAGGTTTTACTGTACATAACAGTCAAAATCCTTAACAGAATTGATATTTCATAAATTATCAATCCAAACAGTAGACTTTCATTCTATGATTTTAAGGTCAATGGATCTTATCTTATTATGAAGTTCTGATATTTGAAACAATCCTTGTTCACCAGTTTAATATGCAGTTAGTCACAAACATGACAATATTTAATGAAAATTAACTTTCAGGTGTGATAATCAACTGGACAGTACACAAATTTGACATACCATAAAGCAGGGGTCAAAAATTTCTTTCATAATCATGCAGTTTTCCACCATTCTGAGTGCTTTTGGGCCAAAGTTGTCAATTCGAGCATTTTGAAAGGTGAACCCATTGGTTATGGCCCTGTTGTACAATGTACAAAGGCCTATAAATGGTTGAAACTTTGTGAACCACACACTGTTCAGTTCTGTTATCAAATGCTGCGGCTTAAATTAAACTTAAATTTTAAAAATTGGTTGATTCATATCTATTTTTGATTTTATATTTAACTTTCTCAGCAGTTTAACTTAACATATTACAAGCAGCACCATAATCCTATAGGAAAGCAGAGGTGCTAACATTAGATTAGAATAATATAGGATAGAACTATCATACAAGCGTGAAATACATTCGTTTAACATATAACATGGGGACATCTATATACAGACAACCACATTGTATATATACATAGATAATTTTCAGAATCAGAATAGCATACTTGTATGGGCAGGAACCACACATTCATATCCATGTAACTCACACCATCAATAGTCCATTGTTCATAACCAGGAATAATACAATGATTTAGTCAAGAGGTTATGAACTGTTCCTCTTTGACTGTCTTTTTGCTTCTTATATCCTGGATTTTGCATTGTCATGTACATGTACTCATTTACAAAGTTAATTTATTCATAATTATTATATTTTAAAGTTGATTAAAGTACTCTATGATTTTATACAATGAAAAAATATGGAAATGTCCATTTCAAGAAATTTTTGACTTGCACACATCTAACAGATTAGATATATAATTTGATAACAACTAATAAAGATATTAACAACTCCCATAAATACAACTTTTACATTCCTAATAATTCCATGTTCAATCTGCTGGTTGAGTGATAGCTTCTAAAATTGCATTCATCAATTGTTCAACAAGAATCAATCAAGCTTGCTTTTAAGTACAACGTACATTTCATCAATGGAATTTCAGTAGGTATGTTATTATTACAGGTATTCAACTACATTAAGTTAAATTATTAGTCAGAATACAAGGAATAATATCTTCATTAGCATTCAAATTAAACCTGCACTTCGCTCCGAAACGCAATTTTGGGTCGTTTCGGGGGTGAACTTTATCATTTTGAGCCTAATGAAAGATTATAGAATGATGAACAAATGGGGCAAATCTTGTGTAGAAATACTTACGATAAATGTGTCATTTCAAAGATTTTTCATTGAATTGCTTCGATCGGAGCCGGCGATATGATTTTGGAAAGGTTTCTAAATGAAGAACGTGACGTCACTTCCGAATCATAGCATTCAAAATAAGTAGCGTTTAATTACTTTCACCATTCATAATAAAACGGTGGTCTAGCGGAAGAATCCTCGCTTAGTACGCGGGAGGCCCGGGTTCGAATCCCGCACTTGCCTTTTTATTTTTTTAACTAAATGATTGTTCTTTGATATTACGCGGAAAAAAATTTTTTTTATTTACATAAACTTTATATTAAAGCTTGAAAATGTAAAAACAATATATGTCAACATATTGCGTTTTGGAGCGATGTGCAGGTTTAATAATGAATAGATTCAAATTCAGATTGTTTGTCTCAGGTACCATAGAACATTCAGTCATCAGCTCGTTGTGAGGGTAAGTGACATGAAAATTGTGTTTGCAAGAATACTCATATTTTATATTTAATACCTTGCAAATGTAGATTTTTGAAAAAAAAACATGTCCATACATCATGTTAGATATTTTATCCATCTATTGACTTCAATATTTTTGATGATTTTGCACATGTCAATGTCCCTTCAAGATAATTGGAAGAAACACTGAATATTAGAAAAATCCCGTCATCAGCAGGCAGAAATTGTCAAGTTTTCATGAGGAAAACCCATGTAATACCTAGCGAATTTATACTACAGAATACACTGAAGTGGCAGCCCCTTACAGTCGAGACATACTGAACTTAATAAATTGAAAATACTGCACGTTGCTAGCTTAAGTAGTTGTTTCTTATTTACATTCATGATCATTATTAATTCTAATTTGATCTGTCGGACACACTTCACCATACTTTCAATATATACATATTAATTTGTCGTTCCCTATATACATGCCGCCCCATATTGTTCAGAGCTCCAGGATAAGACTAGTGTTATTTTATTACATAATGATTTCACACGAAAAGCCTCATTCTGTTAATACTAATATACATGAAGAAGCCCGACTCTCACTGACACTATTTCATCCTGTATAGTGCTTGTATAAAAATATTTCCGACCATACAGTCATTCAGTCAACAACTTGGAATTCTAAATTATTCCATTTAGCTCAGTTAGCTACATTTTCTGAAGTTGGAATGAATCTGGATGATTCCAATTTCCAAATGCAACCTATTTTTGTAAATGTTTTGTCTGAGAATTTACTCATCAAAATACAATGGACTGTATAAAAATGAATACTCATGTCAATTCATCATAGCATGTATGTACATGTTACCACTGGATACTGTGCCAAATTTGGTGGTGTAATACTTGCTTGTCTACACTGTATTAAACAAAACCCACTCAATATGAATGATATTTGATCACCTCTTGGCTGTTTTAGTACATTACACAAGCCCTTTTACTCATTAAATAGGCAACATCTATTTTGTTCTTCATTCACAAGTGAATCTGCTTTAATGAACTCTCATTGATTTTATATCGATATTGATGGTATAAATCAATCTTTTGTACTATGTACTTGCATAATACTATTTTTTCTCTACATTGTCATATTCTTTCAACCTCTCCGTATCAGAAAAAGTGCGTCAAATCTCGAACAGCAAACAGTTTATTCAACCATGTGTGAAGAAGAAAACAGGCACATCGCAATATTTCTCTCTCTTTATCATAACAAGTTTTCATTCTCAAGCATATAGATAGAGTTCTAGAATGTTTTCAACATGTTATTACACCTTTGCCTTATTGTGATGCACATCATTCTCCTCCTTTTCCTCATCCTCCTCCTTCTTCATCACCATTCATCATCAGTTGTAATATTGCAATGTTTCTATGTGTTAATGGCCATTAAGAACATTGTCCATAATGTCATTGAGATCGCTAGGTAACTGCCCATGTCTGCGGACCTTTAAGGGAGTTGTTGGGGTTTGCTCTTCTGATATGTCCATATTAGCTGGATCTGAAGTATAAAAATTGTTTTACATAAATAACAGTCTCATAGCACTATTAATAATTATATCGAAATAAACAGGTTCAGTTCAGAAAATCACAATTTATATCAAGGAGGTAGAAGGGATAGAATGTAAATGTTGCAAGTGATATTTTGTTAAACAAGATGGCGACATCATGATGGCAAGTACTATATACTTTTTTAAAGTGCAATAAAAATCATGCCTTTGTTTCCCTAACAATTCTATTTAATTTTATGAAATAAAGAATAAGACATCTGATCAAATATAGAACTCCTGGACTTTTTAGAAAATATGAATATGCACACATACCCATGGAACAATGAGCAAACAAATAGGAAATTGGACACCATATAAGGGTGCTTCTACCACAACCTTGTTGGATCATGGGTGTACTGAATATTTTAAACACAAACATCTTCCAAATGTTTCAACAGATGGACAAAAGGATAAGGGAAGTTAACTGAATTCAACCAAGCACAGGGCCATAGTACTTTAGTGATGTAGCCCAGACTTCATAATGATATGTCAACATGGAATCTTCCTCATGGTCATGGTCTATTCTTTCAAGATGATTTTTTCTGATTTTCTAGTCTTGAATTATTTCTCATGCAACAAGTACATACAAGAACACAAATGTGTACAAAATGTCCCCACCAAGTGGTGATCCCGTCAAATGGTTATCCTGAAAATGAGTACACAAGACTTTACCAACACAATTTGAGGACGGAAAATCCAAAGTGGCCACCTTAAAATTTTACCCAGAATGCCAAAAATTAAGTCAGTTCTAGATTTTCATACTAAGAACCACCCCTGAAAATTTGAAATTGATCCGTCACACAGTTAACCAGAAAACATGTAAACAAGACTTTACAGACAAGATTTCAGGATGGAAAATCCAAAATGGCTGCCTTGACATTTACCCAGAATGTAAAAAAACTAATCTGTTTGTAGATTTTCATACTAAGAATCATCCCTGAAAATATGAAATTGATCTACCAAATGGTTCACCTGAAAACGGGTAGACAAGACTTTACAGACAAGATTTTAGGACAGAAAATCCAAAATGGCTGCCTTAACATTTACGCAGAATGCAAAAAAACTAATCAGATGTAGATTTTCATACAAAGAATCATCCCTGAAAATTTGAAATTGATCAACCAAACGGTTCACCTGAAAACGCGCAGACAAGACTTCACAGACAAGATTTTAGGACCGAAAAATCCAAAATGGCCGACAATAAAAAAGTCCTTATGAGTTTTTGCTGATTTCTTTTTACAAAATTATCACATATAACTACTGTTAACAATAAAGTAGGCTTTTACAACAAAGTACATCTGAAATTATTTATTAAGCTACTAAATAGTTAAAGTATAAAAACTCAAAAACACCATCCAATATGATACAAAGTATTATTCAAAATGGCCGATAGGAAGTAGGTTCCGAGTTAAATTTTTTTCATCCACATCTATAGGCACTCATAAGTTATCCCTGAAAATTTGAAGGTGATATCTGTAGCGGTTTTGGAGAAAACTCCCGGACGTACGGACGGACAGACGGACGGACGGACAGACGGACGGACCAGTTGGACGCGCCTAGGCCGACAATATGGCCCCACACTATGTGGTGGGGACATAAAAAGTCAAACATACCAAACTTACTTTTTGCTTCTTGAGCTTCCTCTTTAAACCCTAGAGCAGCCGCAAACTCTTCTACATCATACTTGCCATCATGGTTCAAATCAAACTCCTTCAGCGTGTCCTCATCAGGGGTATCAGGTCCCAGGAATCCTGGTAGATCCCTGTATTCAAGAAAGCCATTTCCACGAATGTCCCACTTGGCAAAATATTGTTCAAGATCTAGAACATAAAATAAATAAATTCAAGATGGGCTGATTTGTGATGTCTGCTATGTGTCACTGCTAAATAAGTTGATGTCGATTCTCAGGTGCAGATTGTACAATAAACAGTCATTCATCTACAGATAATTAATTAGAGAATGACTATGAGAGAATCTAATAGAGTATTGTCACATTCGAATATACTGTATATTATCAATGCTGGTTCTTCTCTAAATGAGAAATGCTCTACTATCTATACATTCTGTACACATATGTTTTATTCAAGGATTTAAGCCTTGAACTCAGTGCATTGTGTGCTGAACCATTCCACGAAGGTGTTGTTTCCAAATCCAATTGGAATGAAGCAGCCACAATGCATTAAGTCTTGGGCTTAAATTTTTTTCACACATTGCAAAATATTTTCTATAAAATCGCCTAAAAGATGCAAAATCACCCAAAGAACATATTTTCAATGAAACAGGGGTCAAGTATTGGAAAACTCAATTTCAATCTCAATCACTAAGCAACTGTATGCGTTATTGATATTTCACACACTGTTTATTATGTGAATACTCTGTTTGGATTGGCTGGAATCAGACACACCTTGCCTAGCTATGTGTGAATTATAAATAATACACTTCGAGTACAGTACATTGTGTTCTGTAAAATACAGGATGAAGTTAAATAAAATAATACGATGTATTACTTCATTGTCAATCTCACTAGTCTGTACTCAGAACTACTTACCTTCCATGTCATTAATGTTAGGAATGGTAATGGCAGCACTGCTAGAGACAGACTGGGTCGTTACTTCTATAAACAAGACAAATATATATTAATGGCATTACACAAGTGAATGATGAATTAAAAAAAAAGGTGTAATGTTATCTTGATATGAATTCTTGTTAATGTAAAGTTTATGGAATAGATATAAGATCAATTATTGTACTGGTAGCTGATTTAAAAAGCAAAGCATGTGTTCTCATTATTTTCATTCTTTAGCAAGCATATTCAACAAAAATTGAAAAAGAATCTATTGGCTGTACCACAACAAACAACTGAACAACAATATAGATATACCCTGTGAGGCATTTTCACCAGTGTCAGGGTAGTCATCCTCTCCTTCCATGAGTGGATCGAATGTATCCAAGCTAGTGCTATTATCAACAAGGCTTGAGGTAAAGTTGGTGGTTGTGCTGTTATCAACATTGGTTGATGTATAGCTAGAGGTTGTGTTATTATCACTGCTTGCAAGTGTTGGACTAGTTACTACAAGCAATTAAATATGCATGCATATTATAAAGCATGCATTCAAAACAAATCAACAAATCTGAACAAAAACAAAACCTAAGAAAGACAAGCAATCTAAAAATACAAATATGTGAAACAATACTAAAAAATCATTATTACCATAAAAACACAACACATTGATAAGGACAACATACAAAGCAAAACATTTAAATCAAACACCTTTTTAAATTGTCATCATCAGATACACATGACTGTATCTAACACATTCCGTAAGCTAAAAGAAATGGTTATACATGTCAATACAACATAGATTATTTGTACTATGCTACGCAACAAACAAAAATCCCCATATTAACATGCTAACATACCCTCAGTTTGCCCAGTAGTGGTTGATGCAGGTTGACTACTGGTAATGTCTGTAAGAGGCTTAGGCTCCGTAGGTGTAATAATGTCTTTAGGTCTTGGTGCAAGTTTGCTTTTAGTTGCTATAAGGTTACGTAGAGATTCATCCATGGCATCTAGGTGTGTGGAGTGACGGACAAGCTGTATCGTATTATCCCCAATGCTTTGGTTCAACAATGAGATGTTTCCATGTAACTCCTCAAACAATCTCAGTTGCTGTAATGTATGAAAAAAAAGTAAAAATTTTAATATAGTTTTATATTCAAGGAATACCCAGTGTTTCTTCAGCTCTATGTATGGTTTTCTGTACGACCAATGATTATAGAAGTTTTAATATACACAGTAAAACTGGTATAGTAAAAACTTGAATCCTGCCGGTACTCGTCAAAAGTGTTTGTAATGGCAGATGTTCACATTTCAAGGTCTTTAACATGATAGTGGATTAAGAAAAATGTTGAAAAATTTGAGAGATATTCAGATTACAGAGAGAGTCATTTGGATATGGAGATTTTACAATATGTGTGAGCTGATCTTGCTCAAGGTCTTGTAATTTCTTTCTGCATTTATGAAAAATATCTAGTATTGAGTTGCACAAATAATATGGAACATTTAACTTCAGTCAGTTCAATGATGACATCTATTGTCATTTGTCAGTCACAGCTCTATGTAAATAAATGAAGGTTATTTAGTAATGTGACATTCATTAGGTCTCAACATAGCATATTTCTTGATTCTAAACTCGACTGTTAACATTAAACTGAAGCAATATCTTACGTTTTTATGTACAATAAAAACAATGCAAATAGTTGTTCCTGAGACTAAGACTTGAGAATGAACTAAACATGAGTACAACTTACAACAATTTGAAGGTGCTTGGCATCTTTGAAAATCTCCATAACAGAAGACATTGCTGTATTAATAATAGGACCTAAAGCTGTTAGGTTCATTCCCCCAGGTTGACTCATTGACATAAACTGAAAGAAGGAAATATTTTATATGAAGACAACATAATTGAAGGGATAGCAAACATTCTCTCCACATTGTTGGAAGTCAGCTAATAGTAGACAAACCCTTTTTTGCTTGTGTCTACTGTAGTAACCAGACACCTAGGTATCATTTCTAAAAGTTTGTATTTAAGTAAATAATTTTTAAGCACACATTCTGGGCTTACTTATCAATCAGTTGCAGATACAAACAGGATGTTACAAAAGAATTTAGACAATATGAAATTAGATAAAAAGCAAATATGGAAATGGTGACCATATATTTACCATAACCATCTATACATCGGACACAAACTAGTAGGGGTCAAACGGTTCAAAATTCTAACGGTTCGGTTCGGTCACAGTTTTTAGGTTCACGGTTCGGTTCTTTCACGGTTCTCGCGGGTCTCGTAAATTGGTAATATTTCCTTATAAAATTGTAAAGACAGCTCATAAAAAAACAGGTTTTAGCTTTCTATCTAGCCTTGCCCAAGTTGGTCACTTTCTGGTCCCACTATCCTTTTTTATTAAATTGACTTGACAAAGCAAAGTTTATTGGCCTAGTGGCCCACTTTAAATTTTAAACTTTAGATTTTTCTGTCCTTGATAAGATTTCTGTCAGATAAGAGATGAGATCTACATGTAGCACAAGCAGTAACATAGCCCCGGGATTCTTGTAGTCTGTCAAAGCAGCTGAATCAGCACAGATGGCGCTGCGATTGTGCGGGAGATTTAAACACAAATATGTTTCAAGTTTTTAACAAAGACATTAGTAATGTTATAATTTCTGTAATTGCAGTATTTTTTAAATAATATTGATTAAAAACTAACTCATTATAACAGACAAAACACCTCCACGAAGCAAAATTAATTGTAGTATGAATAGCGTAATCTGGCGAGACCAACTTCCGGTCTATTTATATGTCACAAAAATGTAAACAATTACTTGTCTATCGATTTGTGAGCGATCTGTTTCATATCTAAGGTAAGAATTGAATGTTCTCTATTGCTATAAACATGTTTTTAAGGAATATATACATGAAGAATAAGTTCATGTCGAACGAAAGAGAGAATATTGAAGTCTAAAAAATTTCATATTTCAATTTTTCCTCGAACCGTGGATGAACCGAATCTCATGTTTATGAACCGAAAATACCGTCCTAGCATCATTAACCGCGGTAACCGCGTACCGCGGTTAACCGTTTGACCCCTACAAACTAGTATATAGCAAAAAATCAGTGGAAGGTCTCTATAAAAAGAGCATCTCCATAGGTGAATCCCTTTCCCATATTTGATTTCCATTAACTTAATATAGAGTAAACCTCTGTAGGTTGAGCACCTCCAAAAATGTGTCCACTTACACAGGAGCATACCAATCAATGACAGTGGTTGTACTTACAGGGAGAAGAACAGAGGATATCAGTTTTTTAGGAGCATCTGCTAATTTTCTCTGCAGTTCCATCATTGTGGAAAAAGTAGGATCTATAAGTTCACTCTGGTGCTGACCTATATCAGCCATCTGGAACAGATAAACATGAGTCGATTAGCTTATGTAGTCTTCAGATATACCTTAACATGTTGTCCATCAGGTATATAAAGGGTTGTCCCTATTCCCTTGGTATATTAACATAATATCATATGATAAAATGAAAAAAATAAAACCCTACTTTTTCTCTCCATGTATGTCTTACCTCATTGTCAGGTTGGGTAATATTCATAAAGGCTGCAAATAGAGTATATCTTACCTCATTGTCAGATTGGGTAATGTTCATAAAGGCTGCAAACATAGTATATCTTACCTCATTGTCAGGTTGGGTAATGTTCATAAAGGCTGCAAACATAATATATCTTACCTCATTGTCAGATTGGGTAATGTTCATAAAGGCTGCAAACATAGTATGTCTTACCTCATTGTCAGGTTGGGTAATGTTCATAAAGGCTGCAAACATAGTATGTCTTACCTCATTGTCAGGTTGGGTAATGTTCATAAAGGCTGCAAACATAATATATCTTACCTCATTGTCAGATTGGGTAATGTTCATAAAGGCTGCAAACATAGTATGTCTTACCTCATTGTCAGGTTGGGTAATGTTCATAAAGGCTGCAAACATAGTATATCTTACCTCATTGTCAGGTTGGGTAATGTTCATAAAGGCTGCAAACATAATATATCTTACCTCATTGTCAGATTGGGTAATGTTCATAAAGGCTGCAAACATAGTATGTCTTACCTCATTGTCAGGTTGGGTAATGTTCATAAAGGCTGCAAACATAGTATGTCTTACCTCATTGTCAGGTTGGGTAATGTTCATAAAGGCTGCAAACATAGTATATCTTACCTCATTGTCAGGTTGGGTAATGTTCATAAAGGCTGCAAACATAGTATGTCTTACCTCATTGTCAGGTTGGGTAATGTTCATAAAGGCTGCAAACATAATATATCTTACCTCATTGTCAGGTTGGGTAATGTTCATAAAGGCTGCAAACATAGTATATCTTACCTCATTGTCAGGTTGGGTAATGTTCATAAAGGCTGCAAACATAATATATCTTACCTCATTGTCAGGTTGGGTAATGTTCATAAAGGCTGCAAACATAGTACCCATCATCTGCTGAAGGCCTGCTGTTGCATTAAATCTTGTTGGTTCATTATAACCTTGATTGGCTGCCTGCATCTGTAACAGTTATTAGTATCTTTCAAGTAGTATCTTTCAAGTCTTCATCAAAACCTAATATTTTGTTTTGGTATCCTTGAATGAGCCCATGACTTGTACATTGTTTGGTGAACATATTTACAACAAACAAAAATTGATGGAAGATTCAAATTTTTTATGGCATAATTGACTGGGTTTTATTTCTTTATATTCCTTGTAATATTTTAGGATTTCTCACTTGTAACAATACAATGCAATGATTTTCAAATAATATAAAATGAGATGTTTTTTTGTTTTCTTCAACATTTGACAATATATTCTAGAAATTTATTTTTCTTTATGTACCTTCGAGTAATCTGGTGAAACTAATTTCTTACATGCACATAATGTTTTCAGTTACCTGGCTTAACTGTTTCTCAAAAGTGGTGACCATTTTTGTGATGTTGTCTATTTGTGCTGTTATGGTAGCCAGCGTGACATCAGAAAGGGGAACAGTGTTGCCATCTATCTTTGTAGGTGTTGTAAGGTTGTCTGAAGCAGTAGTCAGGTCAACATTTTGCACCTACAAGTACAGTATAATTGTTTCAGTAAGCAAATATACTTCAAATGGCCATGGAATAAATTTTTATAATGGCAACAAAGCTCCATTGCTATGACATCTCAACTTATTTTTGTGGCTGTATCTTTGTTAGTCACATGAGAAAGTGAAAATGAAATTTCTTCAGATTTTAAAAACTGACATGATGACAAAATATCCGTTAACTTTCATGACATACAGTACCTAAACATAACTTATATCATATAACTTTATTCGGCAAAACTTTGACTTTGAGGAACTCAACATACAGCTTTTTGCACTGCCTCAGTGACTAATGTTTTGATGATCTGCTCCTGGCTCCCATTCAGCACCATTCGTATATGGGGTGACAACTCAATCAGGTTAAGTCTGGTGTCCACTGCAACTGTGCGATTTTCTACAACTTTCAGCTGGCTCTGCAACAATTAATGTAAATAGAGAGGTTACACATAAATTTACTATACTTTAATCTCATATTTTTACACTGAGAGATTTCCATATAATTCTGGACTTAATTAAGTACATGATTTATTCATTAACACAAAGCATGATGGTTTTAATAATTTTCTTATTTTAACTAAATTAATGTCTAAATCATAAATGCTCAATGAGTAAACTTTTGGATATTACAAGTAAATGTTGACTCTTTTTTATAATGAAATGAAAGATGCAGTACGCAGGGGCTTAGCCTGCAATTATCAAGGGGAGGAGGTTAACATCACTGTGAGTGACGATAGCCCCAAAAAGGGGGGTGTACAGATGTTCACCCCCTGGCTATGCCCATGGTATGTGTATTGATCAAATGAAGATAATTAAGCCCTAAAAGTCTGATTGCAAAACCTTTTAACAGTGGTAAATGTTATGCCTTGGTCACATTTGCTCTGATTTTCACTACGGCGCCCGGGCGAATGAGTATTTTGTTCAATATTGAATAAAATATTGAACAATACACTAGATCGGCCATGCGCCGGGAGCCGGCTGATGGATCGGAGCAAATGTGACCCAGGCATTAACAAGTATTTCAACCAATTAGTAAAATGAAAAGGTCACAGAACAATATAGCAAATTTCCTATGTATAGTCTTTGATGATGTTTTATCTCCAAATTACCCAATATTGTTCTGTTGTACCTCAGCATTTAAATGAATTGCGAATTGAAACCTAAGACTACGTAGTACAAGTATAATGCTAAAATTATGAATATAAGCAGCATTACCTGGATGTTGAACATCTGCTGGTGCAGGGTATTATTAATATTCTGCATTGATGAAGTCACACTGGCCAGAGACTAAAATAAACAGAAAATGTCCTTTAAATTCTATAGTTACAGAATCAGATCTAGAGTGATAAAATTACAAGCAATGTTATATTGTTCTATAGACATAATAAGGAATGATATGAGTCCAAAATATTCTAAAATTGAATCCGTTTTGTCAAAAGTACTGATAGTAGTGAGTGCCATCTTGCTAGATCTGATTCTACCTTTAAAGGGTGCTTGTTATGTTCAGAATCAAACTTTCCAAACGACTGATTTGCCAATGATAATGTCAGCCTCGTCTTTAGTCAAGTAGCAAAAATATGTTAAATTCATCAGAAACCTCACCAAATCTCTTGGTTTAAAAGTTGTATTCATTGGTTCAGTGAATACTTGCCAAAAACTTTATATTTTTTCCACTGTTTACAAAAATTGGATTTTTTACTTTGACATGATATTTTAAGTATTAGTAACTATGGAAACAACCATAAAATAATGGAATAAAGTACAATTATTACAATATACTTAACACTTTTTCAGCAGAAACCATATTTTCTACGACAGGCATTAGATTTTTGTTATGATATAGACTACACATTAAAATTCAATAAACACTTTTTACAAATGGGTATATTCTCTGTCATTTGTCAACGTTCTGGCACATATACCCTTAAAATTTGTCCTCCATTGAAAGGGTCATACTAACTTGAGGAAAGAGGACAGACTTAACAGGAAAATGACTTGAAGAATGTTTAACTCAGGAAGAAAGAACGGATGGTTTCTATATTCACAAACTTTGTTCGATGGAGTAATCAAATGGATTCAAATCTGTTGATAAAGAAACATTCTGTACCTTATCTAAGTAGGTCTGGAGAGAGGCTGAATCTGTTTCAGATAGATCTATGTCACCAACCCCTGGTGTGGGATTAACAGGAGCAGGAGCACCGGACAGCTTTGTAAGCCCCTCCTAACAAAACATAACAAGAATGTATGCTACACATTTATATATTTACGGGGTAACCCCAAAAAACACAATTGACCTAATGTTGGACCATTTCATAAGTATCTGCGATCAACTTCACTTTTGAAACTAAAACTTAGAAATCATGTTTTCTTTTTCTTTAGAATCTTTTGATTTATGGTCTGAGATTTGATTTTGTCTTGGTGCTGGTTCCTGAATTTGGCATATTCTACAATAAGCGAAACTAAAATCCAGAATTGTTTCTACAAATGTTTTCAAAGCTTATGTCTCACCTCAATTTTCTGCAGTCTGTCCTCTACTGTCTCAGAAGTAGAACTTGTTGAAGTTTTAAATTCTTGTAGCATTTTCACATTATCTTTCAGAGTGTTAATATCTGACCCAAATGCTGCTACACTCTGAAAATGGAAAAAAGCTATCTTAAATCAAATGTGCTTGATTATTGTACAATTTTATCTGAATATGTGGATTGCCCCTTGTAAAATAAACAGGGATATGATGAGTTCTTGAATGCTTGATTGCCCAGTAATCCAAGTCTGGTACTAGCTGTATACCAATAGTTGATATAAATATAATCTTTTTTTTTACTGTTTTACAGTTTTAAGATAGAATTAACATTTATCAAGAATTTAAAAAGGGTAAGGGTACGGGACGGGTGGTACGGTGGTTAAACCAGTTAAACAGGATAGGTCGTATGACAAGATACCTGGAATTTTTTTAATTTTGTGAATTTCTTAAAATTTCATGAAGGGTGAAAGAATTAAGATGAAGCATATTTATAGGCATAGAGAAAAGCAATGACTATCATTGCAGTGGCATAAACCCCAAATTGAAACTGATAAATGGGGATGGTTGACACAATTCTTTTACAGTACTCAGTACTTGAAATCACGGGATAATCATCAAAATAATCAAATTAATTGATCCGATATACTAGAGTGCTCAAGCAAAGTTCTATTTCCCTAAACTGACAGCCAAGTTTATCAAAGCTGAAAACTAATTTACGTCCCTGGATATTTGCGTCAAGGGGCAATTCAGACAAACATTGAGCCACTAAGTCTCAATTCATGCTTGATTGAGCAAAACAGGACCTCAATAAATTGCTGTTCAAGGGCTGGTCACCATGACAATATGAATAAGAAAATCATTTGAAAAGAACTCATCCCTTTTTATGTGGGAGTTGAGATGGTTTCAACATTGATCTTCCAAGGCAATGAAATCTTTTAGATAATTAACGATCCAATTGAAATCCAGTATCTCATTTAGTCTCGGCTGATTTCAGCCACGGGCTTAGCTAACATTTTACTGATGTGAGCAGGAATTCTACATTTAAAAATATAAAAATACAATTTAACGAGGAAGACACTTCGCCATCTCGTTTATGTTAGCAATGTGATCAAAAATGTTTTTGACAAATCAGAGAAGATGATGCCATGATTCATATCAATCATAAATCAATAAAATTTTGAAGTGATACGCTTCTAGGGTATGAGATTTATTTAAAAAGGTGCAGTGTCACCAGCATGCAAAAGTCAATCTTTTTGTTATAAATCAAGCAATGGGGGTCTACACAACCCAAAAAACGTCCCCTCAACATTTTGTACAGGCAGTGTGCAGGCGTGATAACAATAAAATCTTAAATGTGATGTTTATAATCACAAAATATTTGACCAAAAAAAATTCATGCAACTTTGTTCTACGTTATAGGTATATTACTCCCCCACTCTCTGACTATATCATCTTAATTATTTTTGACATACAATTTGCTATAATAGCGTAACCTACAAGTATTTATTATAGGTTGTGTAGACCCTTGTTACTATGAGATATAACACTCTCTCCCCTGAGATTTCCCCATCACTTACATTTGTGAGTGTTTCTACTTCTCCAGGGAGTGTTTTTATTTCTGGAGCTGCTTTTATGCCCTTATTCAGCTCTTTAAAGTCTTCCTTCAGTTTGTTGTACTGAAACAGAAATGAAAGAAAATCACTAAATTAAGCTTCCATGGTCATACTCATACTCCCTATATGAAGAGATTGCACCAATTCCGAATGGTAGTGGTAAAGACAAGCCACAACGATTAAAAACCAAAATGTCGTATTTTTACATCACAATGTGATATTTATATCTGATTCTATGCTATTTTAGAAGTAGAATATATTAAATTATGCATACTGTGTGTTTTCAATGTAATCAAATGCATAGTAAAGATAAAACAGTTATATAAATATACAATTTGAATACATTGAAATAAATTACAATCTAATACAGTCAAAATGTCTACAAATCCTGATCGACGACACATAAAAAGGTATATGAACATGGATATGTTTTACTTCTTCATACATGTGAAACATTGCAGTCTTTAAATCATATATATCCAATGCAAAATGCATGTTTATCAGCGATCAGAATTTCGATGATGTGAAATGATTATGTAATGTATGAAGAGAAATGGCTATAGGTATGCACTCAGCTATGGTATATTACTGCAAAGCTGGTCTAGTCAGAAAAAGTCAACTTTACTCATTTTGGCTCTTCTTTACAACTTCCATTCAAAATTGGTGCAATCCTTTTCTATAGGTTGTCATATTAACTTTTGAAAATCCAGAAATCTTCCCTGAAATTTTCTTGATGTACAGAATCATACATAAAAGTGATGTCTACTGAAAAAACAATCAAAATTCTAAACAGTTTACTTCAAATATACTAACCTGTTTTGTAAGAGAAGATATGTTAGCTGTCAGTTGGTCTAGACCATTCTTGCCTATTTTGTGCTCATCTATAGATTTGTCTATTTGTCTTAAGTGGGTCTGGATTTCAGCGAACTCATTTGGTACACTCTGGCTTCCAGTTTCAACTAAAAATATAAAACGAAATTGAAAATTTAGTTGGATTAAAAAAAGGAAACAAAACTACATAGGCTAGTAGAATGGAGGTCTGAAAATTGTGATTAATATACACGAAGGGGAAAAGGACAAATGAGGTATCATTGTAAAGCTAAAGACTTCAGCATTTCAAATCCACTTGTACCTAAGTTTGAATTTGGGGCAAAAATTGCAAAACACCCGTTTCCATAGCAACCATTTAAAATATAATCAATAAATCAGAAATCACCTTTCAGATCATAGAACGCCTGTTATCTGTCCAATTCTAATGATACATATATCAAAATGAAGCTATTGACGCCCCCTTGTTTATAAACAAGAAAATATGCAAATTAGCTAATTTGCATATCTATTATGACGTCATAAGTAGATTCTTGAGCCGATTTGAGGTATTTTGGTGATATATTTGATATTATAATGAGACATTAGTTGTAATTGAAAATGTATTGGTAGACATAACTAAATTTCATCATTTGAGTTCGAAATAAATTGGCTGCAAGCTTTGAAAAAAGCTAAAAACAGCCGTTTCCATGGCAACTTTAAAAATTTAATCATTTAATCAGAAATCATATTTTTGAACATAGTACACGTGTTCTTTGTCCGATTTTAATGATATATATACCAAAATGAAGCTATTGATGCCCCCTGTTCATAATTAACAAGATATGTCAATTTGCTCATTTGCATATTTATTGTGATGTCATAATTATATTTTTTTCAACCATTGTTTAGGTAATTTTGAGATGTTTTTGATATTAATGATAACATATTAGTTATAATTATCAATAAACTGGTAGAATTACTACTATTTAAATATCATTATTGATGCTAGAAATAATTTGAGTATAAGCTTTTAAATATGTATGAGTCTACTTATAAATGGGTATGAAAAGTATCCTTCTTGGTGACTTGTCCAGAAAAAGCATTTCTAGGTTAAAGGAATTGAGGGCAGAATGCACTAAAACCAAAATGGATTCATTTACTGTGTGAAGTTAATATTTTTTAAATAATATCATATTGGTACTAGAACTATTATTTTATTCAAAATCCATTTTAGGATAAATCATATGTTTGTAAAGAATAAACAAATTGTATTTTAGATATATACATACAATATTAATGTATTTCCATATTTCTGTTATATTAGCACTATTTACATAAGACATATAAGACATGTATGTTAATATGCATAATAGTGATCTGCATATTAGTCCTGCAATATATTGCCATATTTTCAAGAATGATGGAACTTTTGGATGCATGCTATATTTGTAACTTTTCAGTATATTTAGGGTGTCCTAAATTCAAATCTGCCGGATGCAATTTGAGTACTTTGCGGCATTAATCTATACAGCCATTTCAATATGATTTTGATTTGATTTTTTCCCTTGTTTTCATCATATGTTGGCCACTTTTTGGCATCCGGTATAAAACCGCGCATTGTTTAAATATAGCAATAGGTGCACTTGTAAAGATTGGATTATAACTAAAACTTACAAATATCATTAATGGAATATGAACAGCAGATTAATACCACAGGTAACATATTTGGTCTATACGAAATGACATTACTCCATATTATAGATGTAGTATGGTACCTACCCCATTCTTCTAAAATAGTGATTTTCAAGAAAAATACACATATAATGATAGATAATACCTTTTATCATATTGGTTGGTGTTTATAGTGCTCACATGTAATATTTAATGTGTAATGATCAATATCCTAGATGCTAGTAGAAATAATCTTGATTTACGTTATTAAAAATTTATTCAAACTGATGTCATATTTGGAATCTACATGTAAAATTACATCTAGAAATGTGGTTTTGAAAAGAGTTTATCAACTTTGAAAATTTAATTTTCTTTGAAAATGTGACTTCTAGGTCGGGGAGATCCCCCATAGACCCCATGTTGTAAAACCACAAAAAGTGAAATATCTTTTCTTGTGTTGGGTAGATGATATTTTCTTTTACTGGACATATTTTAATTTATATAACTATCACATACATAAGAGTAATATGTAAAGTGAACCACTAAAACTGATGAATATTCAGGTTTAAGGGGATTTTATAATACCCTGCCATGTTATTTCCCCCGAATCAGCCACCTGGTGACGAAACTGGTAACTACCTACTCGCATCTAAGTAATTAGCATCCATAGTTATCATGATTTGTCTAAATATAATTACATTTGGTCAAATTTATGCGGTACCTGCCCTATTTTTGAAGTAAAATAACTATACAAATAAGATTCAATATTCTCTTTTCCAAGGACTAAATGTATTTATAGTGACTGGATTATTACTAAAACTTCCAAGTATAATAAATGAAGTGCAAACAGCAGATAAATACCATATAGGTTCATATAGTCTCTCCAAAATGATATTACTTCATAAAACAGATAAAGTATGGTATCCCTACCCCATTTTTATAAAATATTGATTTTCAAGAAAAATACAAATGTATAACACCCTTGTTTCCCAATTCATTCTCTAGAAGCCCCTAGTAGACCCCTAGTTATCTAATTGGTTCTCTTGTTGCCCCTAATAGCACCCTAACTACCCCAATTGGTTCTCTAGTTGTCCCCGGTATTTCTCTAGTTAACCCCAATTAGTTCTCAAGTAGCCCCTAGTAGACCCCTAGTTATCAAATTGGTTCTCTTGTTGCCCCTTATAGCATTTTAACTACCCCAACTGGTTCTCTAGTTGCCCCTGGTATTGTTCTAGTTACCCCAATTGGTTTTCTAGTAGCCCCTATTGGCACCCTAGTTACCCCAACTGGTTCTCTAGTTGCTCCCGGTATTGTTCTAGTTATCCCAATTGGTTTTCTAGTAGCCCCTATTGGCACCCTAGTTACCCCAATTGGTTCTCTATAATAGCCCAAGTAGCACCCTAGGTGCCCCAATTGGTTCTCTAGTAGCCTCTAGTAGCACCCTAGTTACCCAAATTGGTTCTCTAGTAGCATCCTAGTTGCCCCCATTGGTTCTCTAGTAACACCCTTGTTCCCAATTCCTTCTCTAGTTGTCCCTAGTAGACCCCTGGTTATCCAATTGGTTCTCTTGTTCCCCCTAATAGCACCCTAACTACCCCAAATGGTTCTCTAGTTGCCCCCGGTATTGCTAGTTACACCAATTGGTTCTCTAGTAGCCTCTAATAGCACCCTAGTTACCCCAATTGGTTCTCTAGTAGTCCACAATAGCACCATAGTTACCCCAATTGGTTCTCTAGTGGCACCCTAGTTACTTCAATTGGTTCTCTAGTAGCACCCTAACTACCTCAATTTGTTCTCTAGTAGCCTCTAGTAGCACCCTAGTTACCCCAATTGGTTCTCTAGTAGGCCCCAATAGCACCCTAGTTACCCAAATTGGTTCTCTAGAAGCACCCTAGTTGCCCCAATTGGTTCTCTTGTAGCCTCTAGTATCACCCTACTAACAGTAAAACCTGTATCTGAACACCTGGGTAATCTGAACATGTCATAATCTAAACACTTTTTGGTACCGTTTTTTTTGAACACCTCCCCATTTGATCAGTGAACAATCATATTTGAACTTACATGAACAATTTCCATAAAATATCACATGATCGCTCAAATCTACAAATCACCATTTTTCATGATATCTAAACTCATTGAAAATATATGTGTCTTCCAAATTATTCAAATCATTGAAATGCCATTATGAAATGTATTTATTGAAAATATGCCCCCGTTTCTTGAGAATTCAAAATCTCACAAATACTAAAGATCTCAAAATGTAAACACCTCCTAATTTAAATTATTTCAGCTGGTCCCAATAGTGTTCCGATTAGACAGAATTTACAGTTATTATAAAATGACGCTTTTTCTACGAGTATGAGCTTGGAGAGACATATATGACTTGCGACATTTTCCCTAATCCCATCAAATCAAATATTCCACATAATATTACAACCAAGATTAGATATTACCAGTCATTGGCCTATTCTGAATAGAGAGACAATTGCATTACTATGAGTCAGCTAATTCAGAAGAAGAAGCTATGCATCATTTATATATAAATTACATTTCATGTTCCTTATACAACGCCTATGGGAAATTTGATAATACATATATCTCTATGCTATAATTCTACCAATAGATGACGGCAATAAACCGGACTCCCCAGGGTATACAAGTATTGTTCCCCTGATCAATATTAACAGGGCTCAACCTTAAAAACATCACTTCGGTATAACATTCCTTTGATAGAAAGTATTTGTCATAAACTGTATTGATCTTATCCATCAATAATGCCTACCAGTATAATTCTTTTTTTGATACCAGTATACATTTAGTTTCTTTTAATATTGCAAGGCCTGGTTTACACTGACTGTTCTTTTTTTATCCCTGTGTATTTCCAATATGAGAAAAGACCTCCTGTCTTTTGCCGGTTTTGATAGGAATTTCAGATTAGACTTCACAGAACTTTTGCCAGTCTTGATCGCTCTTGGCAGTTTTTTTTATAAAAATCTGATTATATCCCGTTGAGACCCCCCAAGTCCGATTCAATGGAGTCTGGAATGAAAAGACTGCCAGACTTATTGTAGAATGAGCAGTTCTATTCTTTCACTGGTCTCCATCAGACATTTTTGTTAAAGCCTGATCATGTGATATAACCATGGCAACAGAGGCTTTTATGCACGCTGTCAAAGGACCCCATAGCACTTTATCAGACTCCACAGAGCTCCACCTGACTGGGCATGGCTCCATCAGACTCAATGGGACTCTATCGGACTTAGAGGAGGACATATTGGGCCATCATGCAAGATACTTTTCAGTTTTCACATTTCTCTTGAGAAATCAAAAGGTCCACTGAAAAAGACCTGTCAATGTAAATGGGGCTTAGGGGCTTAACTTGATTAATTGACATGAAAAAAACTAACAGTATATAACCTAAAATGATTCCCATTGTCATGGTAACACAGGCAACATACTGTTCATTCATATTTGGTATGAGTTACTTGAATTACTCAGATGTGAGTAGGTAGTTACCAGTTTCGCCACCAGGTGACTGATTCGGGGGAATTAACATGGCAGGGTGTTACAAAATTCCCTTAAACTTGAATATGCATCAGTTTTATTGGTTCACTTTTCATATTACCCTTTTGTATCTGATATTTATACAAATCAAAATATGTCCAGTAAAAGAAAATATTATCTGCCCAACACAAGAAAAGATATTTCACTTTTTGTGGTTTTACAACATGAGGTCTATGGGAAATCTCCCCGACCTAGAAGTCAAAGAAAATTAAATTTTCAAAGTTCGATAAACTCTTTTCAAAACCACATTGAATTATGAATTTTGAATGACGTAAATCAAGATTATTTCTACTCACATCTGGGATATTGAATAAAGGTGTCAAAATATATCATTTTGTTTTCTGTAATTTGATATACCATTCAACATATCCAAGCTTTAAAGTTATTTTATTAATATTATACACAGATGTTAATAATAATATGAATGTTTCAACTATATTTTATTGGGGCCTTTCAAAGTACCATATGCATTATTATATATTGCCTCAATACTTACCACATAAAAAAAATCAAATTCTATATTCATTGAAACACACTTCTACATTATTAAAAATAAAGAAAACACACAGTTTAAATCTAAACAAGGCACTAACATGCAAAATGTCACCACCTGCCATTTGTTACAGATGCCAAATGCCAATCACTAATCGCTTTCACAAGAATATATTGCCACTTTTGGTGGTGACATATAACTAAGGGGAGGCATCAAAAGTTTGATGTCGGATCGCAAACTAAATAAATCTAGTTTTGACTCTGACCCCCCCTTCCCCCAAAAACTAAATACCCGAAAGTTGATCGCTGACTTCTGGTTTTAGAATTTGAAAAATTACTGCTAAACACGATCTAGTTTTTGTTAATTCCTATCATAATTTGCGGCTTTTAACAACTATTGATAGAATAGAATCCATTGGAATGACCTTGACGAAGAAAGCACCAGGTAAAACCTTTATTTTTAAACCATTCCAAGGTATTCTGAGTCAAAATTGCCAAAAATTTGAAATGTTGAAATTTGTCGGATAGCAAACTGAAATGGGGTTGAACTCCCTCCCCCCACATTGAACTTTTGATGCCTTCCCTAAAGATCTTTGCCTCATGATAACATAAATCATTAACTCATACACAAGCCTTGGGTAAAACCGCTGCATTCACCTTGTAATAATCTGGTCCTAAGGGTGGATAGTTCCTGTTTTAGTTCCATATGCATCCATATAATGGCGCCACACAGGCATACACAGGCTGTCATGATGATAAATACAAATACTTGCAGGCATAATGTACATAGTTTTGATATCCCCTGTCTGAAATATCGAATCGGGTACTTTAGAATTGCACGGCAGACTGTTATAGTAATGGATGAATCGTGTAAGCCAAAAAACCATAATGATTACGAAATCAATTGAGAAAGAAAAGATCTGGATGATAATTGCATATAAAAGAACTAGAACAGAATAGTGTTCACAAGGTGAACTGTTACCATGTTTTGGTTTCAAAATTGTCAATTTCTTAAACACCAAGAGGAAAACCAATTACCCTGTAAGATCACTAAGTAAAAATAAGGAGAGTTCAATGATAACTAATTGTGACAGATGTCTGAAGTAATATTGATCTTTTTGTTTCACGACAAATTCATATAACCTGAAACCATGAGCTTAATTTACATTTAGAGATGGTACAAATATTATGGCATGCCTTGATTTGATTTTTAACGAAATAGACCAAAAATATTTCAAGTAAAAATTTATATAACAGGAACTACCAAATAAGGAAAAGTCAAATGTTTATATCACATAAATCTCACTTTCTACTAATAACAGTCTGTTGTGCTGGGGCACAGAACTCTTCTACATCAGTAGAGGCCGTCTCGTCACTCTGAAGCAATTCATGTTCCCCATTCTTAACCCTACGGCTCCTAGACCCACTCCTGGATCTCCGTGGATCCACAATTTTTCCATTCATGGAGTGATTCAATAGTGCATCCAACTCTCTCCTTTTCTTCATCCTTTTCGGTGGTTGATATTCTGCATTGACAATCTTCTCCACCTTCAACATGTCTCTACAGCTTTTATGCTTCCCTAGATCATTGAGATTGATTGATACCTAGCTCCCTGTATTAGAACTCAGGGGAAATATTGGACAATTTTCTCATTATCTATCTTTCCTCCATGTTTAATATCACTGCACAGCTGTATGTAAGCAGCCTCATGATTGGCTGGAGATTATTGACATTTGGCTCCCGTTCAATCTCTGTTTATAATTAGTATTGATAAACGCACTATACATTTACAATATCCTTTGAGTTTGTTTGCTTGTAAGTATCACTATCAATATGCATATAACTGAACCATTAAAGGCAGAATCAGATCTATAGGGGGCGACAAAATTACAAGCAACTTGTATAATTGACCTACCAATCTATTCCTTACAATATCAAATACAATATCTCCCAAAAGAATCACAATATGTCATTAATTGGTGAAGATATTCATGATTCAAAGTGCAAAAATGGGTGAAAAATGTTTAAATTCTCCCAAATAATAAGAATGGTTACCATTCTTATAGAAAAATAATACATAATTGTAAGAATCTTTAGTTTTTCTTGAATAAAGTATGCACTTTGGTGATTTTTAGAAAATAGATATGACAAGGAATGACATGAGCCAAAAATATTCTAAAATTGAAACAATTTTTTGTTTTGTTTTTGTTTTGCCTGCTCACTATATCTGATTCTCTCTTTAAATATACTACTGTATACTTTTAACCCTATTATTAGGGTCAAGGGCTAAATCTAATTGAATATATAACACACATTGCTCACGATAAATAAATGACACCTGGATTTGCTGAAGTGGGGATTAAAAAGGAGAGAATTTTCAAGAAAATCAAGATGCCTTTATTTTTGGTGAGCAATAGGCCAAACTGCCCTAATTCACGTCACCATACTAGTCAATGGGCAAAAGGGCAAACGCCTGACTTTTTGTCTCGAGTTTTTGTCGGATTTATGTGGCCTCACTGGCCTATCTGAGGTACTAAACCTATGTCTAAGCTACATTTTGACACTAAACTCAATAGGGGCCAAACATCTATTTTTTGAAATAATTGGTCAATTGTGACACTACCCCCTCTCTCTGCAGACAGAAATTGAAATTCACAAAAATGATGGCAAAATTAATACGCCACTTGACTCGAAATGTTCCTTCAGATAACCCAAATAAACGCATTTTCAGAAGAAATGGCATGTTATCATTGCAAAGAGATGACAACTGTACCTACATACTAGCTTACTGACTCGTCATGATCACAATTGTGTTGGGACTACATTTATTTTTGAAAACTACTTTTTTCTATTCAGCGGAAGTGACGTATTAGGACATTTTGGCCAATGTACCAGCTATTCCTGAATTTTTTCATACACTGTACATGCATATTGATATAATGTAACTTTATCATCATGATAAACCATGACATCTCATTTCTTCTCAGCCCTGAGATGTTTCAGGTGAAACAGAAAGATGCTATGAGTATCAGAATGTAACTTTATGTTCAATCACTATGATTGCTTATATAGAAGGGCAGATCAAAGTACTAGAATCGCTGTTAATTCTTAGTGGTAAAGAACTATCTCTCGGGCAAAATTCAGTCAAAACCATCAAAGTTTGCAGCAATTTAATATCCTTCTAGAATGTGTGCAGTTCGGGATTATTTTTGCTTAATTATTCACTAATTGCTGTATATGTGTCAAAAGGTGTAATTATCCTAAATAACCCCAAAATAGTTTCAATACATCATGATATTTAATGCAGACAATCAACTCCTGACTGGATAAAATCACACTTTCTGTAAAAGGTGAAACTTGAAAAAATATTCATGTAAAAACTGAATTAGTGGTTTTGAAAATTGAAAATTTTAAGTATTTTTTTAATTTGGAACATTTAGAACTGCTAACAAGGTAAGAACTTTTTTCAGGTTTTTAAGCTTCATGTCAAAGTCTATTGATTGTGTAAATTAAAGAGGGATGTTGCGATAGGAAAACACAATCAAGACCTCCTTGGACTTTTTGCATGTTGAGCCGTATCACATATTCACCTATCTACTTAACAACGAAGAAGCCCCATATCTGCCGCTTTATATCCTTTTTTGCGATTGTACCGACTGGTCGAATTATTTTCGTTAAAATTAATTATCTGAAACTTGAATAAAGCTGGGAAATCCATTTGTTATCTGATTGTTCGTTAAAGGATTGATATCGATATGGAGAACTGAATTCAACAATGTTTTTCTCTTAAACCAATCATTGAAAACATTCTGTAAAAAAATGCGGTATTTTATGTAATGTTGACTGATTGACAACAATTTAATGCAAAAATTATTTAGAAATATTTTATATAACTGCTTTTGCTAACACTTTTTGTTTTTTTTAAATTCAAATTTCCTTTGTACAATTACAATATTGAGAGACCTAAACATGTTGTGTTTATGTCGTTTTGTTCTAATGAGGTTCAGAAAGATGTTTCATTTCACTCTGGAAACATGATACCAGGAACAAAACAAGTGTTTGATGTGTTTTCTAAAACAATATAGATGAAAGTATTCACCTTTCCCCAAAGTCCAAAGTGTACTCATTTGACCGCTGCGCTGATTGGTCGATGAAAATCAATGACATCAAAGCAGGGCACATTTCGCGCCAAAACTTCAATTACTATTAGATCGCCTAATGAGTGAAATAGATCTCATTATAAAATGATAACAAAACTAAGTAAAATATATTTTTCTGACTATTTTGCCTTAATCTGTGTCTTAAATACACCATCCGGTAAATCAATCCATAGAAATAATTGTCATATGAGTGCTAGTCTTTTAACAAATTGAATCCAATTACGCAAACCAAAGACTGACAATCATTCAAACTGAGACTGTATGAATTAGGAATATTACATTTATCATGATTATTCAATTGCAAATAGTCCATTGTGTTTCTTATAAAAAATATCTGAAGAACAGTTTTTAATGTTTAATGTTGCATTTTTCTCATCGGATTGCTCAATTAACTTTCGATTGCTGGTCATGTATTTTTTGCAATTTACATATTGAAGTAACTAATATTCATCATGCTGTATTAGTTTGCATTTTAATTGCAATTCTAAGCTTAATTATACAGACCCAATACAAAGCCGGGGGTGAGCGGATGGAGCGGCCCCTCCCCCCCCGGCCAGAAATTCCTTCAAAATCATGCAGTTTTTCACCATTCTGAGCACTTTTCGCATGTTTTTTGCCAAAACTGTCAAAAAGCTCCCCGTCTTGGCAAAAGCGCCCATTGGTAAAACCACTCCCCCAGGTAAAAGTTTCTCTTTTGTAGGTCTACGTCCAAAATATCCTGAAAGTTCTCTAAAAAGTTCGATATTTAAACTGAAGAACGCCCATGGGCTTTTCAAGAGATAAATCTCTTCAAATAGACGATCATGGGTAAAACAAGCAACTCTGGTACATGAAAGGCCTTAACATTGTTCAATGAAATTAGTCATCACTCATGTAACCATTGTCAAATATTCTTCGGCAGACATAAAAGTAACATTGTCATGTGGTATAATAGGTGGCTGAACGTAAGAGAAAGTAACGCACCATTGGCCCAGATTTGAGAGTCGAATACTTTTTCTTCAAGGTTAGCCCGTACCCTCTTATTCACCCCATGAGAAAATATAACACGAACTAAGATTACCATGAGATGTTGACACTTTTGACAGTCAAGAATTAAACATGTAGGGGTTTTGTACAGTCAGCGTAATTTGAAAATGTACAGGAAACATTGGACTCTTCACATCAATATTTCTCTATTCATTTGATTCCCCAGAATACTATAAAGAAGGGGGAATATAGATGTGAGTATAATTAATCAAATTCCATTATATTTATCATAAATATTATTACTAGTCAACATAATTTGCCAATAAAATTAACCCGTATCCGTCACGATTCATATTGACTTCTAATGTGTTCAGATTTTGCCGCGAAAATCTGCCCTACTCTGATTTCAGATTTGCTAATTATAATATTCATGAGCTGACTTTGGGGAAAAGTGAATATATTTATTTTTCACTTATATTGTTACCATTCAAAAGATGACCATTAAATTGACGATGTGTTAAATTTTTAGATTTTTTTATGACTGGTTTAAGAGAAACGTGTGTTCAAAAAGTTCTCCATAACGATACCACTCCTTTGTTTATTAGTTTGGTTACGTGGCCAAAGCAGGCCTGTCAACTGTCGTCTGAAAAAATTAAAGTTACCTCATGCCAGTTTTTTGCTTGACAGAATAACTAACAGTGATGTGATTTCCCATCACAAACCAAAATATGTCACACAAATACGCATTTTTTCTGATTATTGTCAAGCAAAAATATTTCTGGAGAAGAACGTAAAAAAAATGAATACCAAAACATCAAAAAAACAAATGGCGAAAATATTTGAGGCATATTAAGGATGAAAATTACAATGACTACAGGCTCTTAAATCAATCAAAATCAATACAATTTACCAAATAAATTATATTTATGGTAATCTATTTGATTACATACAAATTCTTGAAGTACATGTTGCTTTGTGAAAATCTTTAACTTTTTCCAAATTCTTTTTAAGTTTTCTGTTAATTCCATATACTATAGATACTATGTGACAATACAGGGTGCTCCAAAAACTCAACTCCTACTGCCCTTTCATTAATACTGCACTGATCATATTCAATTTTTACAGCATTTACTTCCATGTACATGTATTAAGAATAGGAATGCAAAGTTTACAAAATATTCACAAAAAGTTGTTGAACATACAGAGCGGAGTTGAGAGTCGTTTCAGATAATGTATGTTCCATCAATTTGATATAAAAAAAACCGAAGAACATCCAATATCACAAGGAGAGCTACATTAAAAAGCACCAGAGTATCATACTCTAAAATATACCATTACTTTCTTTTTTAAATTTTAAATGGCATAATATAGTGACATGATAAAGTATTTTAGATATGTTTTCAGCATAACTCTGAAGATCTAGATCTAATGGGTATTTGGGTCTTAAATTAAAAATAAAATAGTGCTTAAATTTTTTGCCTATAAGGGAGCAGTTTCAAACATGTAGTACAAAGAGATTCCTAATATATATTTTACAACAACACAAAAATAGAGATAATGTAGATATTAGTATACCCTGACACTCACACACCACTAGGCTATATATAGTTCGAAACTGCAAAACTGGAATGCGAAATGTGCACAAATAAAAATAAATAAAAAAAGATGGAGGATTTCCCATAAAACCTATTGACTGACTTAATACAGGATCTATAATACAAAAGAAGTTCTTACCTGTACTAATATTGTCTTGGATCTGCCTCATTTGTAACATGAGCGAATAATAGAGAGCTCCTAGGCCCCCCACAGCAGCTAGTAAGATGAGCAATGATAATGCCACTATGAAACCACGTAAAGTACAACAACTTGGTTCTACTCGTTGTGTAATATGTACCTCCTCTTTAGGGAATTCTTTGAGCTTTCTGAAAATATAAAAGTGGTTGGAAGTGAATGTAAATATTAGGCCCGTGGCCAGCTTTTGGCCAAGGGGGTGGTCACATCTGTCACCTTTCAAAAAAGCCAGGGGGATTTACAGTTGACCATCACTTGAAAAGTGCTTGGAATGGTGAAAACCTGCAATTTTTGGCTGGGGTGTTTTGCTCGCATCTGCTGAACCTACCCTGGGTATGGGGCCTGTATTGTATATGACCTATAGAAGGGCCTAATTTAAAGTGTGCTGTTTACCACATACTGCACTGCATTGGCTACCTCCCACTTCATTAACATTTGAAACAAGGCACAGACGTGAACAAAATCATACCTAAAACACAGCATTGTACACTCCCCCCAGTTTTCTGCAAGTTAAAATGCTCAATTCTGCAAGTGAAATTAGTGAATTCTGCAAGAAGAAAGGGCTAATTCTGCAGAAATTCCGCGGATATTCGCGGCATTTTTTTGCGGTTATTATAAAAAAAATCAAGATTGGTTTAACAAGAACAGTATCATATATTCTAAAACATGATTTGATAATCATATTCCTACATGTTAAACCCTGCCACAAACAAATTTGACCACTGAAAGTTCCATTTCCATGAAAATGCTGTAATTAATCAAATTTCACATTTTTCGAAACTTCAAACACGGAGGATCGGGCGCATAATGGGAATCACGATATATGTAAATCAGGTTTTAAGTGTAATATCTCATTGGAGTTCGAAGTTTTCGATCAATAACTTAATAATATAAATAACTGTTATTAATTTATGTCTTTGTTTAACTTTCTGACGAGAACCGAAAGAAAAACTAATGGTTTTCGAACCAGTAAACGGGAAAATATCGTGATAGTCAGGTAGTCAGTCTCAGTCACTACATACATGCTGCCATCTAATGGCAGAAATCAAACGATGGCGTTTAGAATTTTCACTTCGCATAATTTGGGTTATTTCTGCAAGGGATTTGACTGAAAACGTGTCAAATTGTTACAGGTAAGACTGACTTTTTAAACTTTTGGAAAATATATGGATTCTGCGGAAAATTCCGCGGAAATTGACCAAAATAGTTGATTCTGCAATTCCGCGGGCAGAGGCAAATTCCGTCCGCGCTCTGCAAACACGGAATCCTGGGGGCAGTGCATTGTAGTCTTGTTGACCAAGAAAGCAAGATGGCCGCAGAAAAGTTAATCAGCTCTAGAACTTATCACTGTGTAACATACGTAAAAATTTGAACGGTTTGGCTGGAAACCTGTAGACAAGCCTCGATAGACAAGATTTTAGGACAGAAAATCTAAAATGGCAGCCTTAACATTTACCCAGAATGCCCTAAAACTAATCAGTTCTTGACGTTGATATGTAGAAACATCCCTGAAAATTTCAGATGAATCCCTCAAATGGTTTGGCTGGAAACCTGTAGACAAGTCTTGAAAGTGAAGATTTTAGGACGGAAAATCCAAAATGGCCACCTTAAAATTTAACCAGAATGCCTAAAATCTAATCAGCTCTTGACGTTGATATGTAGAAACATCCCTGAAAATTTCATATGAATCCCTCAAAAGGTTTGGCTGGAAACCTGTAGACAAGTCTTGAAAGTAAAGATTTTAGGACGGAAAATCCAAAATGGCCACCTTAAAATTTACCCAGAATGCCCAAAAAATGTAGAAACATCCCTGAAAATTTCAGATGAATCCCTCAAATGGTTTGGCTGAAAACCTGTAGACAAGTCTTGAAAGTGAAGATTTTAGGACGGAAAATCCAAAATGGCCACCTTAAAATTTACCCAGAATGCCTAAAAACTAATCAGTTCTCGACGTTGATATGTAGAAACATCCCTGAAAATTTCAGATGAATCCCTCAAATGGTTTGGCTGGAAACCTGTAGACAAGCTGAAAAGTGAGACGCCGCCCGCCGCCCGCCCGCCGCCCGTCAAGCTGACTACAATATCGTACCTCTTGTTAGGCACGATAAAAATATAAAATATGCAGGAGAAAAAATTTATATTTATGATCCCTTTTAAATTTTCACCTAGATTTTAGACTAGGCCTCTTTATCTATTGGTACCAATAAAAAAATCGCATGAGTATTAACATAACATAAAATTGATACTAACACTTTGACGCAACGCAGTTCTGACTCAAAAATGCTTGCATTTCCTTTTACCCTGTCAGAAATGAAAACACAAATATTGCATCTTCAAGTGCCTTTTTGCAACAGTTGTTTTCTGATTCTCTCTTTAAGGCAAGTGTGTATTTCCTCTTGCTTTTCTCAAGAAAGTAACCTACTAACCTTGCATTGTCTTCTTTTAGTAAACCTGAGAGTATGTCAATGGCGAATCCAGGAAAGTCTGATACTTCAAGAAAAATCTTTCAAAATGGCCACCTTTTCAATTTTCCAAATTGTTTGTCCAAGTTTCTCCATAACACTGGATTGCCATTAATTGACCACTTACTAGGTTTACTAAAAGAAGACAACATAATGATACTTTCCTGAAAAAGCAAGGAAATACACACATGTCTTCATACTTTATTTTGTACCAGAAAATAACATGGACAGGTATAGAATTTTTCCAAAAATGTTTTCTGGAAAGAATAACCTTAAATTTTCAAAATTTGGGCCCAGATTGTGGTGTTAGGGACCCAAATGAAATTTCCGCACAAGCGCTGACATTTTTTCTTGAAATATGGGCCCCCTTCTTAGCTTCTGGATCCACAAGTGCACATATGAATATCATATTTTCTTATTTTTAAGAGCCAAAGTTGTCGAAGGAAATTGTAAGGATAATGCTTGTAAGTTATAGCTGGAGAATGCAACATGTATATTCTTTATAGATGGGAACTGGACAAGACTGTATATCCTCTAGAGTGCAATTTTTTGGAAAGGAATGAAAATATTCAGACTATAGCCCACATATGTTAAAATTTGGGATCGAAAAATATTTGTTTGCAGAGGAAGTGCCACTCAAAATGGCCGATGGAGTAAATTAATTTGCATATTTTTTTCTTCCCCTAACTTTATTTCCATTTTGACAATGTTACTTTTTATAGCATTTTATTGTACCTTACTACAATTGAATTAAATGTTTATTTTTGGAAAGTGAAACTTCCTAAAATTTTGTGCAGAAAATTTCTTTTTTCCACAGGAGGGACATGATGATCAATAGATCGAATTCTGAAGATACTTGTATTCGGTCTATTGGATATAGATTAGGAACTCGACTAGATTTTTTATACATGTCCCTTTGGCCACAGTGAACAGAATTTCCTTCGTATTATTATTTAAAACTACATGTGCGGAATTTTTTTCCTAAAAAATATTGATGGATTATACACATCTTCATCATGATTTTTGAGATTTGGCAGTTATACAGGCCCGAGATAACACTCTAAAGGATCTAGAAAAAGATATTTCAAACCCCAATCTTGCTATTATGGCAAGATAATACTGCGAATGTAAGCACTGCATAAATCACAAAATTCGTAAAATGATCCGCGGTCCGCCTTATGACCAATCACATTGCGGGACGCACGCGCAGTATCCATGTAGAAATGAAATTCTACATGTATCTCTCGATCTCCTAACCTGATATTTATTACTTATTGTATTGAAGTTCCAACTACCGTGCCTTGGGCATATGGAAGAATGACATATATAGCATGGGGAGTAAGTCACCTTACCCCTCCCTCTTATGTTAGAATAATAATGTAATGATCCTGACTCATTACTTTTTATTTTATCATGTCTTTTATATTTTACTTTATTTTTTGTTGCATTATTTTATTTTGTTGGGAAATATTTGAGTTATCATGTTAAGGCTAGGCAGCACTATAGAGCGTCAGTCTACATGTGTTTTTAAATCTTTATAGCCAATCAAATTTCAAGATTAGTTAGCTAGTCAGAGAATTGACCAATAGCATCCTGGTAAAGTTTTCATATTGTTTAACAGCAGTTGTTAAGTTAGTCTGAAAGTCTTAGTTTGGAACTGACAAGGGAACAAAATCTTTGAAACAAGAAATAATGCATTGTGATACAGTTTTGGATTAAGTTTGAGATGATAGGAATTGCCTGCTAGTAAAGAGAAACATCAATGGACTGCTAAGATGGGTGACCGATCTGGATATGCTTATATAGAACTGATATAAAATAGACTTTGGTTGCAGATTTACCATATTATCGTGTGGGATGAATATATGTCAGAGTATGGTGGACAATTGTAGAATCCCTGTGAACTATTTTAATTAACGCAAGACTTCGTAACAAATTCGTAAAGCTGTTTAAGGAGACGCAAGACTCGATTGTGTATTCCAGACCGTGTGAACGTGCAGAGACACAGACCACACCCACTCATGGCAGCATCTCAAGCAGGGTTTCGCTATTAAGTATTCTTATTGTTCATGTTCTGTTGGTGTTCTGAACTTTAGTTTAGTTGCTTTTTTCTACCTTGTTCAGTTTGATCAAAGATGACTATTATTGCTAAGCGTTCCATTGGGTTAAGTTGTCAGCGGTCGCGCTAGGTATGTTATTGTGCTGTGTTATGAGATAGATTGTGTCGTTGTTTGCTAGGTAGAGATAGATTAGGGAAGGATGGATTTAAGTGAGTGTTGCTTTAAATCAAGAGTAAGTTAAATAAGATCGGTCCTGTTGTGAGAAACAGTATCTTATTCGTAACTTCGTGAAACTCTTTGATTATGTAAATATTCATTTATAAATATATCATCTTTCACATTATATCTTACATATTAGATTTATATCATCATTAAACTTTATAATCTAATTTCACTGTCTGTTGTTTTGCGTAAAGGTGGTCAATTTGGTCTAAGTTTATTTTCAACAGATTGTTTCATCTTCATTTAAAATCCATATATTTAAGGGGTCATATCAAGCTCACATTTGCAATCTGTTGGGAATACTTAGGTGCAAGTTGTGTTGAAGTTCCCATTTCAATCATTTTCTATTGCAATCACCCCCTCCCACAGTTAGAAGTATTTCAGTTCAGTTTGTCATTTAAAGGTGTCAGCACCTTCCAGTATCATATTGTGGGAATTTTTAATTTCCCCTGAGTAATACTTGGGCCTGTGAAACGTTTATTTTACAGGATTTTGTGTTATTTTATCTTTATTCAATGTTCCGTCCCTGTAAAGAATGCAAAACTGCAGCAAATAATGACAGCAAATAATCCAAATATCCTGTAGATATAGTTCTCAATTCAAATCGATCACGCTCTCCCATAAAACGATACCAACTGACGAGGTGTTTCCTCTGCAAAGTCTTGGTTTACTCTGATTTACAGGTCACTTTCTCACACTAAATGTTTACTTGATCAGCAAGCTGAGTTGGAATAAATTTGAATAATTAAGCACTCAGCAACAGAGCTCAACCAATCAGATGGCTTCATTTGAATTTACCGCCAACTTAAGTTGTAGTTTTCCCATGATGCAACTTGAGGTGTCTGGATTTTAGTGTGAGAAAGTGACCTGTAAATCAGAGTAAACCAAGACTTTGCAGAGGAAACACCTCGTCAGTTGGTATCGTTTTATGGGAGAGCGTGATCGATTTGAATTGAGAACTATATCTACAGGATATTTGGATTATTTGCTGTCATTATTTGCTGCAGTTTTGCATTCGTTTTGCATTCGTTTTTGACTGTGCGAGATACAGGAAGATAACAGCCAGTTTTGGGTGAGTTGGCAATTTGATTATTGAGTTTGACGCCATCTTGCCGTCCGTTATTTTGATTTCTTCTTCCCAGAGTTCCCTGCGGTCGGCCATCTTTATTTTTTACGGAAGTGACGCCATCTTAAGGAGTGATTCCTTCTCTGAGTAGTTACAACTCTTGTCTAATCTCAGTTTGATTGATATTCGAGAGTCGCGTCTGCTCCGAGAGGTCCCTGCTCCGAGTTATTACCCCTCCAACCATTTTAAGAACAATTTTTCCTCCGAGTTACATTGGCTCTGAGTAGGTACAACTCTTGTCTAATCTCAGTTTGATTGATATTCGAGAGTCGTGTCTGCTCTGAGGACTGTCAGCTCTGAGTCATTACTACTCCATTTGCCCCGAGGATCGCCAGCTCCGAGTAATTATGGCTCTTGTCTAATCTCAGTTTGATTGATATTCGAGAGTCATATCTGCTCCGAGGACTCACTGCTCCGAGTCATTACTCCTCCATTTGCTCCGAGTCATTACTCCTCCATTTGCTCCGAGAATTGCCAGCTCCGAGTGATTACTCCTCCATCTAGTTGAGAGCCATACCTACTCCGAGGACTCACTGCTCCGAGTGCTTACTCCTCCATCTACTCTAGAGTGGAAACTCCGTCTAATCTCAGTTTAATGATCGATATTCGTGAGTTGCTTCTTCTCCTCCTCTGAGTTATTGATGATCCGAAATTGATACAAGTTGCTGAACTTGACATACCCTCTGAAGTGATTTGACTCCTCCAGAAGTTAGATACTGAGGTTACACTACCGGAACCAAGGTATTTCTGTGTTGCAAGGTTTATTCCAATTGGAGCCAAGGTTACTCCACCGGAACTAAGGTACTCCACGATCGAGAAGTAGCAGCTCTGGTCTAATCTCACCATCTGATTGACATTCCAGAGGTGTTATTTCTCTGTAGAGAAAGAAGAGGTTTCTCCTGTGAAGTGGCTACTCCCCGAGCAGAAGATACTCCCGGAGCCTGGACCCCTTCCACGAGACAGTTTTATAGAGACGAGAAGACTCCTGGAGTGGAAGGTATTCCAATAGCTAGGGTCTTGTACAAAAGAAGAGGTTTCTCCTGTGAAGTGGCGAGTCCCCGAGCAGAAGATACTCCCGGAGCCTGGACCCCTTCCACGAGACAGTTTTATAGAGACGAGAAGACTCCTGGAGTGGAAGGTATTCCAATAGCTAGGGTCTTGTACAAAAGAAGAGGTTTCTCCTGTGAAGTGGCGACTCCCCGAGCAGAAGATACTCCCGGAGCCTGGACCCCTTCCACGAGACAGTTTTATAGATACAAAATAACTCCTTGAGCCAAGGTTACACTTCCGGAACCAAAACTCCTGGAGCCCTGATTCCTCCGAGGTGACACGACTCTGAGGGACAGCACAGTGAAGATTATTTGGAGCATTTATAACTTGGGTCTAATCTCAGTTTTGATTGATATTCCTGAGTTATTCCTCCTCCATAGATATCACATTGAAGCCGTGATATAGACGAGACGATACCTAGAGCAGAAGGAACTCCCCCGAGGTTAGATTCCAGTTTAGAGGTGAAGAAAGCTGCAGAGGAGCAGATCCTCCTCAGGCCATTTTACCAGTTGGAGCAGAAGGACCTCCTAGAGGGTGAAGATAGTTCATAGGAGCAGATCCTCCTCCTCTTACAATTATTCAAGAAGGAACAATTACAGAGACATTCAAGCTCTATATACTGGGGTTTCAATAACAGCCGGCGGGCGGCGAAAACGCCGCTTCAAATCCCAGTTACGCCGGTTCAAATTTTGAGAGAAAAAAAATTGAGAAAAAAATTGCCGGTCCAAATGATGAGAGATTTTGCTGACACATGAGACAAATCAATTTAGTTTGACATGTCAAATGAAAGAATATAAATTGGCCTACCTTGTGAATGCAAAATCTAAGTATAATAGGCAGATAATCAGCAGTATTTTAGGGAAACACTAAGATAATTATCTTACTGTAATCCGGCCACCATTTTTATTGACCTACTCTCAAACCAACATTGCTTTGAGACTAATGGGTCAGTAGCAAAAAACCTTTATCACTGTCCTGTCAACTTTCAATGGACACTATATTATTAACAATTACACAAGTACAACATGTAAAACAAACAGTATAATCAATACAATTGATCTTCTTGGTATTATCTTACATCATAGTGAGGAAGCACAAAGGGCAACATTTGAAAACAAATAAAATATTACAAGTCAAAAATGCATATCAAACTATTGAATGTTAATCTTTATACAGTATTTCATTGAGATTAATAATGTGTCAGAAAGGAATATTGAGTTTATTACTTTACATGAGTCAACATTTAAAAAACACATAAAGTAATGAACAAGTCAAATAGATCTATTGCTCATACAGTTTATATTAAAGTGACAGGAAAATACTGATTTTATTGTTTTACGTCACAGTGAGGAAGCACAAGGGGTAACATTTAACTCCAAATATGAACGAGAATGCGAGCGAAGCGAGCGGCGATCAAAGATCCCTTATATCGTCCCTGGCCTTTCCCTGAAGTTGAGATACAGGGTACTCCTTGGAAACGTCCCGGCGCGACAATATTATTCCAAATTTCCCTCAATGACCAAGCAAATAATTTGATTGATATAATTTGATCAAGTAGACATGTAAATGAGATTATATAAGATAAGTAGTCTACTTACTTCAACTTTTTTCTGTTTGTGCCTTTGAGTTTGAGTGGGGGAAGTGAAAATTGTTCCTGCTCGCTATCACTTCCCATATCGAGAAGTAATTTTTGATCGTCCTTATCACCATCTGCCCCATCTCCTTTCACTCCATTCAGTTTATGCATCTTTAATGCTGTGTATTGTGTCATTTCAACTTATCCTATAGTGGGAAACTTTGATTTTTTACGTGACAATTTCACATTTCTAAACTTTTAATTTTTCGAAAACCGGATATGACAAACGGGAGAAGTTAGTATTTCATTTTCACAACACAGTATCTCATTTTCACAAGACAATGTTGTGAGACTCTCCATTGTAAAGGATGGCTCCTTTTAACACCTTATATTAGCCCCGAAGACCTTTACACCATCTGAACATAAAATATTAGAATGTACATTAGTCACATTACCTTCTATAAAATACAAACATGAGGTCCCTCTGACATTTATTTTCCAAATAGGTCATATTGCATACCCATTGTATACAACTTAGCTGTAAATCATTTTTTTCAAGTTATGTTATCCTATCTGTCATCATTATTATCCTTTATCAAATGCACATTTTTGTGAGCTCATCATGTTACTATTTTTTTAAGAGTCACAAAGGGTAACATATAAAAAAGAAGTAAAAATCAAATAATTGAAAAATAAAACTAATTACCAACTTATTACCAACTAATTTACAACTAATTATCAACGTTTCTGCTGGCAATTGGAATTAAAGTTAAGCGTTAATTAAATCAATGATAATTATGGCCTAATTATCAGTAGCAAGTTCAACGTAAATTAACTTACAATAATGCTGATTTATGATTTTTAGTTGATAATTAAGATATGAAATGTTTGAGGGTGATAGTAAGTGGTAAATTAAAACGTTTTTGTTCTGAAGTAGATTATTGGTTGATAGTTAACATATAGGATGATTATAATGATAATTAGTTGTAAATTAGGCCCATGATTTAGAAATACAAACCCCCTAAATTTAATTTCAAGATGGTGGAAAAAGAAAACATGTGAGAGATATTTCTCTCATAAAATTGAGAATTACAACGTGAATGGTGCGTGTACTACCATGAAATTTGGTCAACATTATTATAAGGGTATGTAGAACATGAATACATTGTATGTTAAATCTTATTCACACTTCTGTCTGAAATGTTTATGAATTTAAAAATCTTTTTGAATCAGATCATATAATATTAATCCTAGAATGCAATTTAGGTACTAAGATGGGTTACCTATATTTCACAAGTAATCCAAATGTGCTCTTCTAAATAGTGATTGTTAGATCAAAGACATTTCAAAGCATATTTTTGATTATATCTGTTACGTCCTTATTATGTAACATTATAGTCTAATGTTTGTGTTCTGATTTTAGTTGTTGATGGCAATAATGATGTTTTCACATGCTTTTCATGAATCTTAAAAATTTGCAAAATAGAATAGCTTTAAAAAAGAGGGGGAGAAACCCCAGGGTTCAAAGATGACATACGCTTATAATGTAAATCTGTATTGAGATGACATCGTCGCTGATTGGTTTAGCGAGTTGATCGTTGATTGGTTTAAAACTAGGTCAATTTGAAAACTTTAAAAACCAAGATGGAGGGTACGTTTTCGACAAAAGGTGTGCGAAGGAGCAAATCGTATGTCATCAATTGAATCATGGGGTTTTCCCTCCTCTTGCTGTGAAATTTCAATAGTTCAAGTTCAATGTTGTCTGTTCTGAAAGATCCTAATTAAGATGAATATTCCGTCACAAAATAGTTCAAGATGAAGCAAAAATCTCTGAGTGAAGGGAAGCAAAAAAGAAGCGAGTCATTTTTGAGATGTCACAAATCTGACTTAAACCTAACTTTCAACTAATTATCAATAGTAAGTTAGGTGATAATTAGAGATTAACTTACATCAAACTTACAACTAACTTTCAACTAATTTACGTAAATAGCTCATTTGCATATTGATGGTAGTTAATCGTTAATTAAGTTGCAAATTAAGCGTTAATTAAGTTGATAATTAGCTCATTTGCATGTGAATTTTTACACCTAACTTTCAACCAATTATCAATAGTAAGTTAGGTGATAATTGGAGATGATTTTCCATAGGCTTTTTTCAATTGGTCCTGTTGCTGAGATCTCTAAAAAGTTAATTAAAATAAACTTGGCCTCAATAGTTTATATCATTGATGTTTTACTTTGTATTACATGTAAATATCCCAGAGATGGGATGTCCAGGAAGTAAGGTAATACTTTAATTGTCAGAAACTGAAATCACAACAGATTGTGGAATGATATTAGACAATGTATTCCTCCAGCGTTCATGATGTCTAAAGTGTTAAAGTTGTTGTTGTTATGGTTTTTAGTTTAAAATATTTTATTTCTGTGTCACAGGTTTAAAAACTACATTTCAATATCATATAATAAATACTTTTTTTTAAAAACCCACCAGCCGTCATCGGCTTAGGAGACACCATTAAATGTATATTTTATTGTAATTGAGTATTGACTAGAGTAAGTTGAATTAGAGCACTCTTAAATAGAGTAGTATTCATGTGCTGCCATCTTTAAATGCTTTGACAAATATTTTCTATAATGGACATTATCACAATAAATGAATATGCATGCAAACATAAATAAACTGTATTGATACAATAAATTTTGCAGTAAAGTGCTGGAAAATGACTATAACAGAATGGGGACACACACTTGCTGCCCAGTTATATCATTAATTCTAAAAAGTATCAGTTTTAACCAAGTCTGGACTTCACAAATGTAACTCCTATAATCTGCCATAGTCAAATTGCCTTTTTGAATACATATTATGAATAAGAGCTGCTAGAGGTTTTTGAATCTTCTTGGCAAGCATTAGGCTAATAAATATCAAAAGTGAATTTGCATTATTCAAGTCTATATATGGCAATTGCTCTTGCACAATCTCTCTATAGTTTAAGGTATCCCTTGGGAGCTTATAGTGTGGACATTTTATCAGAAAATGAATTTCATTCTCAACTTCATCCAAATCACAGAGTTTGCAAGTTTTCTGGTCCAGAGGAGTAGCATCATATCTACCAGTTTCTATACGGAGTTGTAGCGTCCCAGTTCTCAGTTTAGCTAATGCACTTCGATGGTGTCTTGGGATGAAACAAGTTACATAACTTTCTGCTACCACCCCATACTTAAATTGCCTGAAAGTTCTTAATTTATTACCGTTCGCTTCATTGTTTTTGTCATTCCAAATGTTTTTTAGAAAGGGATCTTGAGATTGTTGATAAAGCTTGACCTCTTCTAAAATAGCTTTAGCATTTAAGTTTTCCATTTGTGTAATATTCCCTTGGCCTGATGCCTCTATGAACTTGTAGGCTCTGTAGTCCCAACAATTTTTACGTCTTAAAGGGTGACGCATATCGTTTAGCAAATCGAACACTCGTTTCTGGTGTTGCTCACCGTTTAGTATAAAAGGCCCGATCCCGGAATAATACTCAAGGGTTCACAGGCTCTAGATTGTTGTGTCAACACCTCTAACTGTTATATAGCATAAGTATATTGTAGATCGTCACACATTTATAAAAGGGTGATTTTTATTTTGACAAATCAATTCCACATTTATGGGTGAAGTTTTAGGATCTTCTATTTGTGTATAATAAGGAAAAATTGGCATCTAAATTTCCCCATAACGTAATAGCACACAGCTTGGCATATGAAATATCCTACAAATGAAACAAAGCAAGACAAACCGGTTTCTAATACAAGGATTTATATTGGCTGTTGTACATGTATTCTTTGAACGCAATCACTCTTTGGATAACGTTTTCAAAATCATTATAAACGGATTACTTTATCTCAAAGACAATTTCAATAAACTGGATTTTACTGAACTCCCCTTATTTCTTAAAAATGGACTGATCCAGTTAATTCGCCTGGAGCCGCCATATTGTTTTTATACGGGATGCTAATCGGAACCCTTTAAGGACCAGTGGTGTATTTTTGAGTTTAACCTATCTTTATCCAAATTTTGCAGGCGTATAAAAAGACGTGCACTCTCAATCTATTGTTTGTGAAGTGGTAAGTCCCATCCAAGGTCAGCTCGAGCTGCTTTGTTGTTTGTTTTGACACCGACACCAAGAAAGAATTTTGATGCCTTATGCCTATGGTAATAGGATCAGAGTTATGTGAAGCAATGTCACAATTGTGGTTCATAGCTCTTTTTCATACGATCAAATGCCCATCGTCTCTTTTTAATAAAAATTATGTAATAGATGAATGATGTACGATATAATAAAATCTGCTAACATTTCTAGATATCGAAATCAATCCTTCTGAAATTTCTTGAAAAATCATCACATGCGATCAGGAACTTTAGACCATATTTGAAAAAGGAGGTGCATTTTTCCAGAAAATATAGGTGGTGCGGCAACAGATTGCGTGGCCGATGACGTTTGGTGCAATCTGAGCGTTTTATGTCTTTTTTGTAGTTTCACAGGAATCTCTAACCCACCCTCCTTCTGGTAAGCTGTTTGACTGGTCATCTTGAATCGAAAGTACCTAATCAATATGTCAATTTCATTTAGTCAATATACTGTAAATGGCTTTAATTTGGCGGATTGGGAAGATTTTGAAATTTTGGCTGCTATTTAATTTGGTAGATTGACCATTATCAATTTTATTATTCACTTCACATCTCGCTACCAATAACAAAATTTTATCTCTCCTGGTATCAGTTTGTTTTTATCTAAAATAGCGCGGATTCTGTAGGTTTTCGTATATCACAGGCCTTTTTGCATTTAAATGTAAATGTTTTTTTACATGGTTTCAACTAGCAAATATACAGAAGGAAAAGTAGCACAAAAATACTTTGACATGGCTGTCCTTTAAAAATATATTTGGTTACAAGGGCAAATTCAACAAAACACAATAATTATATTTTATGTTTTATTTTGATTCAGAATTTACATCCTTAAATCAAATTACATGTTTTTCTATTTTACAAAATATACAGAAGGATATACAGAATTTATTTTTATTTTTAATTTAAAATTGATTTGTTTTATGAGCAGCAATCCTTTTGAAATATATCAGCAATCAGCATACCACAAAACACACCAAATATTGAATATAAATGTTTAGCAAAATATGAGGATGGATTTTTCTTTTGATTAAACAAAGAGGAGTTGACTACTTTTATAAAAATAAAAATGAATACATCTATGTAATGTCACCTACTGCAAAAATGACATACGACTGATGTGAATATAGTTACTATGTCAAATGTTACATTTTGGTTATTATTCACTATTCACATCTTAGTCAGTATTCACCTCTCAAGTTTTATTAACTGAACTTAATTTTGGCCAAACACTAACTTTTGAAATGCCTGTAACCTTTTTTTTATTTGAGAGTTGAACCATGATACTTGGCAAATCAATCTAACTTTGGATAAGCTTTAAAATGATATATGACACAAACTACGGAGACATTGGTATATGTCAGCCTAGGGAGGGGGGGGGGGGTCCCATACTTTCGGGACACCCTGTACATATTCATAGTTTTGAATCATTTTCTATCAAGAAATATATATGAATATACTCAAGAACACACAAAATATACTATAATTTAAAATACTACATTCAACTAAATATTTACAAATTATCAATATGCTATATATGTTCATGAATTACATTTACAAATTATTTTATCACAAAACTTATTTTTTGGTACATAAATTGTTTAAATCTAAACTAGAGTAAAACATTCTAACAAATAATGCCTGTTCTGAATGAGTAGATTACGCATCATTACGCATAAATAAATTAACCTATTAAACAGTTAAAGGAACATTCCTTGTCAGACTATTTCTCTCCTGATATGGTAGCTACAATCATATATATACTTTACATATTTAGCAAAACACGATAAAATGTTTTCATATGGTCAATATTGATCATTTAAAAATGTAGTACTCATTCCCAGTAAGCTGCCATCTTTTCAGATTTCTTTCAGGAAGTGATGTCATCGACTCTCACCTGTTATAACCTTGTATATTACAGTATAGGAAAGAAGTACAAAATCACTTCTAAACAAGAAGCCCTTATCTTCTGTGTAAAAATATTTTCAGGAGTTGTCAACTTAGAACTAAAGAAGAGATCATCAAAAGGATTTTAATCATAGACCAAATTGAAAAAAATATTCAGCTGGTTTAGTAATTCTAATAGCTCCTTACCTAATGTTATATGCAAAGTTGAGAGTCGATGACATCACTTCCTGAGTGAAATTTTAAAAGATGGCAGCCTATTGGAATTGAGTACTACATTTTTAAGTGATCAATATTGACCATTTCAAAACATTTTTCTGTTTTTTGATAAACTTGCAAAGTATGTATATGGTTATAGCTACCATATTAGGAGAGAGATGATCTGGCAAGGAATACCCCTTTAAACCTTCACTTCAAATAATATTTATGGGATCCAAATGAATGTGATCTACTTGTATTTAACAGGTTTATTCGTATATCTCTTGTATTGAACAAAAGTCAACATTTCTGTGTTTTCTCCCAAAAATTAGTTACATTTAAGATTGACCCTTCTTGCCCACATCCATACCATTGAACCTTTTTCAAATTTAAAGCCACTTCTATTCAAAAGGTGTTGTTTGCTTACAAAACGTTAAAGACTTTTAGCCCTCTCCCCAATAATAGTTTTTATAACATACCTATGATGATGTATAGTGTAACCTGTTCACAAGACAGCGGGCCAATATAACTTTTGAAAAGCCCGCACCCGCTAACTTTCTGATTGGTCAAGTGCTGGGACTACGTCATACATTAGGCCTAGGTCAAATTGACTCGTACATTCGTAAGATACAAACATGGGAATAAATCATCATTTCCGAACCATTGCTAGTCAATTAGATGAGAAAACGGTACTCTCTGACCAGACTAGATCATCATAGGTATGTTATAAATCGTTTATGGCACTATAGTTGCACACATGCCCTCGGTTCTCAGTGATATATGGCTCGACCTTGGGAGGGACATTGAAACCCTCGAGCAGATGGACATTGAAACCCTCGGGCTTATATGCAACGATAGTGACATAACCTCTAAATAATGATTATATTATGGGTGTATTTTTATATGACCTTGACCTTGTCTATATCATCAAGTCAAGTACACTCTCATAGTTGACAAGTGTTTCCAAAATATGACGAACAAAAAGGCATGAAATGCTACAAAGACCCCAAGTTAAGTGTCTGTTTAAAAAAATACAGTGTATTTAAAAAAAACATGTGAGCAGGTATTTTATAATAAACAAACATGGCAAATTGGGAACAATTTTTTTTCATGATGAATAATAAGAAGGCGTGGCAACCAGGGGAAGCTGGCACCCACTGCCAGATGGACATTCACTTTGTTTTGACCAGAACAACCTTTTTTGCTCCATTGATCTTGTAGAACTCAAGATGTATGGTATAATACAATGTCTGAAAACATTACTAAAACTACTGTCAGATGGGCTACATAAGCTTATATAAGCTTATCTTTGGTTTATAAAATAGTATACAAAATACTACAGCAAATGGAACTTAGTACAGCACATGTATAAATACAATTGAATGATGCACAAAATACCATAGCGAATGGATTATAGCACATGAATAAATACAACTGCATGCTACACAAAATACTACAGCAAGTGGAACATAGTACAGCACATATATAAATACAACTGCATGCTACACAAAATACTACAGCAAGTGGAACATAGTACAGCACATGTATAAATACAATTGAATGATCCACAAAATACTACAGCAAATGGTACCTAGTATGCACATATGTATACAATTATGATAATTACGAGGTAGAAAAAATGCTACAGCAAATGGAAAATAGTACAGCACATGTATAAATACAACTGGCTGCTATACAAAATACTACAGGAAATAGATCATAGTACAGCACATGCATAAATGCAATTGAATGATATACAAAATACTACAGCAAATGGAGCCTAGTTCAGCACATTAGAAATGCTGACCAATGCAAATCTAGTCGAGTTCTTATCCATTGACCAAAATAGTTTTACAGTTTTGATGCTGGTAAGATCTCAATGATGTAATAATCATGGCAAAGCAATTAATAAACTCCTTATGTATTGTAGGACTATGCTATACAGCAGCAAACATCTAATTCGTACAAATCCTAATAACTTCCAAAATAAAAAAAAATATCAAAGAATATTGAATATTAAACACAACCTATTGTAAAACCTCAATGTAGGTCCTAGGGCTACTGGCCTTAAATAATATCTACACATATACAAAATCTACAGTATTTTAAACCCACATCTATTATTTCAATGAGAAAATTCGTCATTAAAAACTGTAAAAGTTCCTAAAATATCAAAAGGCCAAGCTATAACTGTTATAAATATACTGCAGCCTATATCATTATCAATACACAGGTGCAATTTCATGTTAGGCCCGATCTCATACGTTTCAGACTGAATTCTACACATAATCACTTTTGCTTACTCAATAAGTGGTAAAAGGCTGTTTTGTTCACCAACGTATCAACGTCCTTTTTTATGAATCACTTTTTGAGATTTTTTTGGTTAAAAGAGGTGGCTATCGTATTCTCTCTTATATGCTTAAACATGTATGTTTTACTTGCAATGTATCATTGGAATTTTCTTATTCTGAAATAATTTCCCACATTCATCATTCAAGTCTATTGTATTTAGGTTAAGCAGTGATACATTAAAGAATTTTGACAACTTATGATACCAGTATTATTGAACAATGAATGACAATGTGAATGTTTTCATTGATAATGATGCATCTATCCCAATGAAATAATCTAAAATCTGTGTTACAAAGAGGTATCTAATTTTGTTTTTAAGCATTTTGTTCATACATTAAGTCCAGAAAGATGGAATTTATTTTCACCAGTTTATCATCCACTTGTATACCATTGAAAGATCTACTGGGATTTTGTTATATTGACACATCTCGTACAGTAGAAATTGGGAGGCATATTGCATCCATTTGAGAGAATATGGTAGGTGGGTGCTTCAGCAAAAGGATTACATGTAGAATTTAGTGAGTAATTTTGAGACAACCCTAAAGTGTTTTCACAATTAATCAAAACATCATCTCCTTGATCATAACATTACATCAACAGGTTTTAGTGATACAATAATTGGGTGCCATTTTTTATATGTACATATATTAAACATGGCAATGATCTATTCTATACAAGGACTAAAATCAGCTTATACATCAATCCTCTGTCTACATGATACATTGTTTCTGTAACCAAAATGCAATTCTCTAAATTTGGAATAATTTTCTCAATTATGGTGGAAACTCGAATTTGTTTTGTGCATATGAGAGCTCAACACATCAGATTTAGAGAAATCAGGATTACCATTGAGATGCTTTTGCATCAAATTGTTCAAAAATGCAAGTTCATATTTGTTTTATCTGTCTTTACCATTATCTGAGTTATACCTGGAGATATCTTATTTACACCCTTTTTAAAATACTATTGTCAATAATGATGAACTGATTCAAAATTATTGACAAATACTTTCTGCAGTCTGCACTTATACTTGTGAATATCAATGAGCTTCAAAACATGCCCAGATTGATAACTACAACATTCTTTCATGTATTGACGATTTCTTATTTTTATTTTTTTCATTTATTTATTGTTTATTGTTCCATTCAAATTATTTACAAAACATATCATTACAATTTGACGCAGAGCGTATATTGTGTGTTAAAAGGAAAATTCGAGAATGACCACCATAGCAGAGTTATTCAGAAATTAGATGGCTGCATTTTTGCAATTTTTGGTCACCATGCAGGGTGCATTATAAGAATTTTAGACATGCTGATGAAAAATGAATCAATTGGACCAGTTGCAACATTATTTTCCTATACATGCTGACAAAGTAAAAAACTAGACCAGACGAAAAGAAACTGGCACAAAACCACTGTACCAAATTATTTCGCACCCTGTCACAATGTGCATGAAACCACTCTTAGACTAGTAGTCACTACTGTACAAAATACCTTGTAATTCTATTGCTTCAAAATATGAAAAACTCCTAATCTGATTTTGATCTTATCAAAAAAAGGTTTCCTAGTACTTTATCAAACATTTGGATTTCTATGTAATATAAAATATCTATCACAGTAATTTTGCCAAATTGGCGTATGAAGGCATGAAGGTGAATTTTTATAGTAATACAAAAGGCATTAATTTCATCAAAATTGCATGACCTCGCAAACTTGAATGCAAATATGACAGTCCCGATTTTATCAAGAAATCAAATTTCGCCAGAGTTCATTATTTTGAAATTGAATATATGTGTTACGAAAGACTGGATTTCATGTGGCAATTAGTTGCTATATTAAAATGTATGTTATTTTTCAGCTCCTAATGGGTATGATGATATATGTTGCAATGTTATTAGTAGTCTAATTCACCATGGTCGAGTTTCTTTAGACCACATTCAATATCAGTATGACCGGTAATAAGAACACATGACAAAATATAAGATTTGAAGGTGTCAATTCATCCAAGGATCGGACATTGGCTATATCGGTTTTCATGGCTGTCATGGGAGCTAGTATACACAAGGACATGCGCAAAAGACAGATACACAAGAAAATTTTGCACCACCATAAATCTGTGTTTTGATGGTTTCCATGGCAGCTAGGATGCATGATAATGTGCTTTGTGGTTTCCTTGATTGAGATTGATGTCCACTTTACTGACACCGTTGTCTTTGCTTTTGGGAGACTCACGCCTTCTATTTGGTAGCAGTAGTAGAATAACAAGTAAGGTTATGTGCATGAACCAATAGGTGTCACTGAAACAGAAATGAAATATGAACTGTGAATTAAAACTATTTTTTATCAAGGTGTTTAATTTTTTATTAGTATCTAAGAGAAGGTACTAGTATCCAAATATATACAAATGTTTTCTTAAAAGATGCAAGATATTTATTATGGTATCCATAGAAATATATTCTTCCAACCAGATCAAGTAAACAAAGACTGATCATTTAACTAAGACACTCTATACTAAATTTCACTCACTTGAAAAAGTGGATACTGGGCCAGAATTTCTGCACTGGGAAAGGCAGAATCCAGTATGAGATTCCAAACTGTGTGAGACACCAAGTGAATATGTCATAGCCCAACTTTGTGTGTTTGTTGTCAGTAAAATGATGACGAACTAATCTCCGTAGCTTAATAAGAAATAAAATCAAAATATGTACAGTAATAAAATTTGTGGGTGTGAAGATTATATGCTCCATGCCTTGGTGGCATACATCTCAAGAATTATGCAAATGTATAACTGACGCAAATATAGCGTAATTAAGTCAAAATCAAAACTACTGTAATCGAGCAAAAAAGAAGTAGCACAAATTATTTGTATAATAAAGCACTCAAATTATTAGTATAGAAAGTTCTACCAAAAAGACATTTTAAAAGCATTAAATTTGCATATTGTTGAATTTACACCTTCTTATGAGACACAACCCTTTGAATCATAAATCAACCATTACAATAGTTTCCCTTACCTTTCTTGAAGCCTCTATTGTCAGTGCTGCTAATGTAAAGCTCAAGTAATACCCAGGATAAAACCCATGCCACACTGCACTTAACATTAAAGTACAGAATGTTTTCTTCCAGGTTTCTTTATATGGTACCCTGTCGTAGCTTATTCGTCTGAACCACAAGGCACATTGGATATTCCAACTGTCTACGATCTCCTTTGTGCTTGTAGCCAGCTGAAAATGCAATTCCAATCTATTCAATGCCCACCTATGAAATTAGTTTATTCCCAAATGGTGATCGATATTGTACAAAAGAATCAAACATGACTCCTCATTTATCCAGCATGCTCATGCTAATCAGTTCTAGATATGTGTACCAAGAAACATCGCTGACAATTATTAGAGGTCCGGAACTACACAAACAAAAATTGAAACCCCACCTTGCCTTCCAAGCTGACACAATCAAACATTTTTTTTTTAAATATTAATGATGGGAACATCAACATAGTTCTGTAGGTGTTTTCACATGAATTCAAACCCCATGTTTTATTGTACTATAATACACCATGTTATTTTCATATGTAATTGTGCTGTTGTATATATGTTATTTTCATATATAATTGTGCTATTGTACCTCCATTTTCATTAATCTGAAGGGGGAAACAAGATCCCAGTGAGCCTTTCCTGTCTCATCGTAACCATTGAACCCCAGTCCGGAAGCATTGCTTATGGCTTCACCTAAAAAAGTAATAAATAGGACATTTACAGGTAGATAACACTGAGACACAGTCAGGAAGTCAGAATTGGTTGAAATGTTAAAAGATGTTTAAAATTATCAGAAGCACCACTGATGGCATTATGTCATCTTGTGATTTATGTTTATGTAATGTGCATCTTTTATCTTTCATCTATTTAGTGAACCTTATCATATAATGATTATTAAGTAAATATTTGTAATGGGGTTCCCAGCAGAGTGGGAGGGTCAGCAAATAAATTAAGGTTACTGTATTGTATTGTTGTTTTTTTGTTTACCACCAATGAAGGTGAGCGATACCTCTAGGGTATATCCTGTATATCTATACAGTCATGTAATGCTGGAAGATGCTGAAACCGCTCCTTTAAAAGCCCTGTGTTCTCTTATGTGCAGTGATACATAAACACACAAATACACACCACAGCCTTTTGTATGAATCGTGGACCATTCAGTCAAACATCCAACAATCTAAACTCAAATTGTACTTTCCTGAAGGATTCTTGTGTCCATACAAACCCAAAGGTTAACATTTATGAATGACCAATGGTCCCTGTGCTCACACAGTGAACTGTTACCAAAACTTTTGTTGTCAAAATTGCAAATTTTTGAAAACCAAGAACAAACAAGACATTAACATGCAAAATGTCACCACCTGCCATTTGTTATATTTGCTACAGGCAACAAACACCAACCACCACCCACTGAAACCAACCACTGAATGCAGAACACTGTCCATAAAAAAAGTTGGAAAGTACACAAGTATTCTACCTGAAATGAACAAGTCCTACTTTTTATCAAGATTTAAACAGTAATAACTAATTTGTTCCACAAATGTTTGGAGTAACTGATGGCCCAGTCCATCCAATAGGCTCAGGGTGTGATTATTTTCATATAGACTGCAATTGTTTTGATATAAATGTACATACAAAAAAGCAAACAGTAAACAAATGTTTTGCTTAAAAAATAAAAATTTAATGTTTTGCCTTCCTTGTGCTGTTACCCGATTATGCCCATATTAGGTATATCTTGTACTTTAAGAGTGCAAAATTGCTAATTTTTACTGTTTAGTGTACCAATATAATTCTAGTTCATGTATGTTATCAGTTTCTTCATCTAATATGTATATTTATCAATTTAAGGCCATTATTAATGACATCTGGAGATGATATACATTTTGGAAATTGGAGATGATATACATTTTGGAAATTGGAATTCTGCCATAACTCCATCACATAATATCCATCTTCACTAGCCACAGATAAAAGCTCTACAACTACCAACCAACATGTTGGTAGTTTCACCACCAGGCAACTTACCACAAGTGTGCTAACAGAGATTTCCTCTTCTCAAATATGTAAGAAGACTTAGAAGATCTTTTCGTGTTAGTAAAAGTAACACACTGCTTTTAAAGCTGAATCTCAAGGCTTGATATATTTTGACAATTTATGACATTTCAGCTCAATCCATGCTACATGCACAATATGGATCACTTGTAGACAATTGGAACTGAATTTTTGCTTAGTTGTATGTGAGTGAGGTTTCACATAACACCCAATGATACACAATTTCTAAACACAAGTTCTAAGGCAGACCCTTGTTGAAGGATGCAGATTTGCCTGTATAAAATCATCAAAATCATTAGCTACTATACTCTACAAACAAGCTGGGCAAGTTAATATTACATACCAGATAACATGGCGAAGTAGTATTTGTGTTTTGCTATCGTATACGACACAAATAGATATATGGTTCTAAATGGCCTGGAGTGAGATCTCATAAATTCTGGATCTAAAATAATGTTAAAATAAGTACATTAGTGTTAGTAAACAAATGCATATACATGTACATACATACAGCCACTGCCACATACAAACCACCACTCGTACATTTACTACATACCCAACAACATGGCGAAGTAGTACTTGTGTTTTGCAACATTGTACGACAAAAATAGGAAAACGCATCTAAATGGCAGAGAGTGAGATCTCTTGAATTCAGGATCTAAAATATATATATGTATTTTACTTTATTTATCAAGTTTATTTCTACACAAAATATATAATCAATAAGTACTGTATCTGTTATTTCCATTGAATAGTATGTAAAAATGTATTTTTTTTTTCAAAATCAGTTTAGTCAATAAAGTTTATTTACAAAAAAATCTAATATTTGATGCAATTCAACAACATTCTATTTGTCACAATTTGTTTTCAATAATTGAAAATCAAGAAAACCCAGAGTATATATTGAATGCTTTCTTTTTTCATCATTAAGAATCATACTACAAGGTTGTTCTTTGATGTCTCATTTCAGTTGACCATAATACGGCTTTATTGTTTCACATATGCAATACATCCCTGTGGATTTTCTCTCAATAATCAACAATAATGATTTCCATAGATCAACAACTTTTTAAAATTGAAATAGTTATTTTAAGTGCCAAAAGAAAACCCATACCCATGAAACTATTTAATGACAAGAGCTAAAATCTAAATTGAACATTATGAAGCAAGTCCAATGAAAAACATAGTCATTGTACATTAAACCCATCAAATCTTGAATACTTACATTAGACAATTTCTAGTCTTTTCTACTTACCTACATTCCTTACTATAGGTACAATTGGTACGATAAGATGAAACGATCCAGCAAATATGCATATTAAAGCTACCTTTCTCATCACTTCAAACTACAAGTATAAAACAAAACAGAAAATGTATCAGGCCTTATAGCTGGAATTTTTATCTTGATAATCCTAAATTATTTTTGATCAATTGTTATGTAACTCAAACAATCAGTAGACTTGGAGATAAACACCTTCTTTATTGAAGCTGATAAGATGTTTGTGTAGAAAATGAATCAACTGCCTTTTAATATTGAAAATGTTGTGACGTGAGTAGATATTGTAGCTATATCAATTTTGGAACATATTTTCCAGCTTACTCGTTTTGTGTATGGAGAATACGGGTTTTTGTACAGTATGTACTTTGTAAGAAGAGGAAATGGGTCAGTCTGTTTCATATCTGAAACTTGGACAACTAAAACTGAAAAATCTGTCACATTGTCTAGTACTCTCGAGTCATAATCAGCGAGATTGAGCAAGGGGTTGGGCTAATCTATTGTACCCCAAAATACCCAAAAAGACCAACGAACCAAATTGTGAAAAAACACATTCATGAAATCGCTTCAAGTGAAACTAGATGAAAATAACAATATAATTTTGTTTATATTTCATAATTACATGATATGGGCCTTGCCCTAGAATGCAGAATTAAATTGTCTTTATCAAAATACAAACTAAACTAATACCTTCTATAAAATATTGGAATAATCTAAACTAAAATTGATGTACAATGTACATCAAAAAAGAATAAAAGTGCATGTGTTTTATGAACTTATAAAGATGATTAAAAAGTAGTTATTACTTGAACAAATGCAAATATTGTATATAATTCACTGACTGATCAAATATTCACTGACTGATCAAATGGTGGGTTCAAACATGAGAGACCAGGTGGATATGATATACAGTACATTTTACATATGTTAAGGGATTGGGTTGCCTACCATGTGGTATGTAATGACAAATAACTGATGTACAAAGAATATCTAAATACTGTACATGTAACTGCAAGTACGATTGTTTATTTGAATGTAATATTCAGACATTTCCAAATCTAAGAAAACTCAACGAGTGAGTAAGAATATGGGATGATAAAAAATTATACATTCTTAATAATAAAGGTTTTGCCTTAGATGAGTGCAGTTCAACCTTATGAAATAAACTAAAGTTGTGTATTTGAGCTGTGCATTCATATCATGCGTCGTTAATAAAATACTTCCCTCACCATAAAATATTCCTTTGGTTTTGTGTCTAATAAGATGCAAATTGCAAAATCATGAAAAATGTAAAAGACAATAAATTCCTTTCTGATCAAAATTAGTACCTATAATTTAATTTATGAACAGGTTGTCAAAAACAACGGCCCTTCCTTCTGCAGTAAATCTACTTATAAATATATTGTGTGTCATGTTATTTTCAAAGATATTTAAATCTTGAGTTTTAGCCATGTATGTATGGCATAATATGACAGAATTACAGCCTAATTGTTGTTGTTAATGTGATACATTTGGTCAAAATGTGTATTATAAAATGGATGCATGTGCTTCCTCTCAGATACAAGTATTTGGTAATTGCATCTTCAATATTGGAAAAAGATTGACTAGAATAAAAGATTATGTATGTTACTTACTAATGGGGATGGCTCTGAAGTTCTTGTCTGAAACAAAAATAGTCATGTTCATTATAACACATAAAATTGATTAACATGTTATTTACTATATATACCCAATGTGTGAAATTTTTTTCTAAAACAATATTATGTTATATAGTTCATAAGAACAGCAAAACTTGTAAAGTGGAATTCCAAAGTAAGTAGTACACTTTTCAAAGTCCTACTACAGAATGCCTAATGTAAAGTGAACCTCTACAAGAGGAAGACCTCTAAATGAGGTACTATACTTTACTGTACAAGTTATTTCAAATGCAAAGAAAGAATATATTCAGTCTAAGGAGAATTAAGAACAAGACAACACACAATATCAGCACAAGACGATGGCAATATAGTACTTTTTTAAAGTGTGATAAAAACTTACTATTTTAGGTGAGTTTTTACATGACGGATGTTGAGTTCTATTGTAGTTTGTGCCTTTTATGAACTCATCATAGTCTTGGTAGTAACAAAGTGGGCCACATAATATATTTTGAAATGAGAAATAATACCTGGAATTGAAAGAAAATACATTCTTAGCTCCATATATCTGATTTATATGGATATATTATATTTTCCACAAGTAAATGAAACGAGACTATGAGATATTTCAGGATATGCTTTTTATCCCATAGTTACAGGAGCAATTTAGCATATACTGGTAGAAATAACATTTGAGATTTACATTGAATTTTTATATCATTAACAAGATGTTGTACCATATTATTATAGCCACTATTTTTTATGATTTATGACCTTATGGTATAAAGCATTGATGCTGGTAAGTGAAGAATGTGAATATAGCAAATTTCTCAAAGGAATATTGTATCATTTTGCATTAATTTATTTTTTCCAAATACAACAAGGCAACTTCCATGTTAGACCCATCCTAGCTACAGAGGTGCAGATTTGTAATGAACTACAAAAAATGATCCTACCCTAAATATTCTATTAGTGTTGGTGGTTTTGAGATTGCGTGTCGTTTCTGATCATCTGAGAGTCTATCGGGTGATTTGTCTCTGCCATCATGGAGAGTGAACGCCACTGTGATAACCTTCTGTGTGCTGATCATGAGTGGACTGAAATATGCAAACATATAATACATTTACTGCGACTGGATCATTATGTCAATAAGGTCTTTAAATGGAACTAATCGTATATCAATTAGACTCCCTTTCTGCTAAAAATGAGATTGAAAATTTATTGATTTTCACAAATCAAGGGTTGCTTCTTTTTTAAAATCAATTATCAACACAATGCCAAAATGGAAATTGAGATTTTAATTTGGTTCAAATGGCTTCTTGAAAAGAGTAATTGTGGACCTATAAAACATTATTTGTAAAGTATAACAAATGTTGGTAAAGAGGCAAACGAAGTTGCAGCCAAAAATGTTATTTTCACAAAAAAACAGCATTCAATTTGAAACATTGATACTTTGTATTTTATTGAAATTATGATTCACTGACATTTATTGGCCAATTACAATCAGTTTAATCTTTAAATACCCTTTGCACACGTTAGAAGCTATCATTAACTAAAGTAGTTATCATAAATTACGCAAAGTTAACATAAATTAAAAGAGATCTTTCGCTAAATTTTTATATATGAGATAACCTCTGAAAATCAATTAACATTGCGTCAAAAATGATGTCTAAATATCAGGTCAAAAGTTACAATAATAAATTGAATACTTAACATGGTTTAATTCACATGAAAATATGAGTGTAACGAAACCAGTCATTTCTAATGTAAATATCATATTGATGATAACACAAGATGATGATTGCTTGAATAAATATAACGCCTCAAAACATACATTCATCAGAAATAATAAAATGCAAATAAACTGACCAGGTAAAATATATTGAATTGCTGTTTAGAGTCTATAGAGACAGAAAATCACAAATTAAATAATATGTGAGAGTTCTAGGAAGAAACATGGAATACTGAGTGCCCATTTATTTCATACAGCATATTTTAATATCGATCCAATATTTATAAATCAAGCAAATAAAAAAAGAACTAGGCATCTAAAATGACTGCATGTTGTCATAACAATGAGATAAAATGTTTCCTTACCCTGTTATCTCAATGGTGATGGTGGCATCATAGTCTACAATCAGTCTGTAGATGTGTACGACACACAGGTGGCCCATGGCATAGAGGAACACAACCCTACAGAGCAAGAACATGAAAATTTTAGAAATATTGTTTCAATATGAGAATCTTGAGGGCTCTTATTTTTCCCTGTCATGCTGTCATGTCTATCTTCTAGAAATCCAAAGTTCTTTCTTCATTCCAAGGAAATTACACATTTCAACATTCATGATTCATGTGAATTATAGCAATACAGCAATGGTTGCATTTAACACCAGACAAATAGGGACAGTATGGACTTCTAAGATATTTTGATCCTGCTCAAGATGTAATAGATAGGTTCTTAAGGGGGAGCAACCCCACAAAAAATGTTGCGAATTATCATTATTTAATAATTGAGTGTTTAAAACAAGGTGCAGCTCTTGACAAATACCTTGACATTTATGTGAAATAAACAAAATTTTATCTTCTTTAATCAAAGGTTCAAATTAATATTTGGAGGTGTGTATAGTTAGTAGGAGTAATAAAGTAAATAAATGGGGATGGGTTCAAAATACATGTATCAGAAACAAAGATACAATGAGGTCACAAATAGAGAATCAGAATACCCTTTGCATTCGTTTGACTTCACTTCTTAAAAGAGAGCTTCGTCTTCACTCTTTCAAACTAAAATAAACCTGTGAACTCACCGCGCCAATCAGTGTTCGTCGGCCAAATTTGACCGACGTTCTATATATGGTCATTCCTTCTGACGTCATCGTTGAGCCCGGAATTGACCAATGACATGCGCATATTTAATTAGAACGCATTTGGCGTATGTTTGTTCAGGCTCGCTGAATGGTGGAAGAAAGGTCAGCGCATAGGTCAGAAGTGATTTATATTATTAGCCAAACTGTCACCGGTACCCGTCGTGGGGGCGGGGCTACTAAACTGTAATATGGTCTCTACTAGGCAGAGTGTAGTTTAACTAGACTCTGCACGCAGGGTAGAATCAGAACAAAGGGTTTTATACTAATTGCAATATATTGAACCCCTTAAACAGCTTTCCAATTAGTAATAAATGACCAATAGTTTATTTCTGAGCTTAAATCTCCATTGATATCTAGCTGAGGTATGGTTAAATATTAACTGACAACACTCATGTACTTATGGTGCTAATCACAGATGTAAACATTCATAACTGTCATATTCCAGATTCTATTATGGTATTCTACAGCTATATAAATATCTAGTTAGCCATTTTAATTTATCAGAGTCCCTCTTGTTATCTCCAGCCTCGCTTACTGAGATACTAGAGGATGTTGGACCCATAATGGTGGAAAGCCCAAGTTAATTAACCGGTTATTTATTCCACTTTGCCCCTTTTACCATTCTGATACTCATCACATCTTTCTGCCTTCAACTAGAAATATCAATCTATAGAGAAGCCACTAGAAGGCCATGATTTCTCATGATGCTCTTTTACAGATTTTGTTCTATTCAAATATTGAAATACATGAACAACTCACCGGGATTGAGTTGGGATGTAACATTTTTACATTCTCGATTAACTAAATATCATGACCTGGTCATCGTAACTAGGGATCACATGTTTAAGTACAATATATTTGTTGTAAAGGTTTAGGTGTTCAAGTTCATGGGATGTGACACGAGTATTTCTTTAACTCTGATTTCTACATATGAACATCATCCACAAAAAAGTTGGAGACGACAACTACTTCTGGTGGTGACATAAAAATGAGCGCAATACAAAGAGTTTAGATAAAGGTACTAATCTAAACCATAAATCTTAATAATAACTACTGTACTTCTACTTAATTTGGCGGATTTGTTGTTTTTAATATTTGGCGACTACTTAATTTGGCGGACTTGCAATATTTAAATGTGTATACCTGACCATACAAACTTATGATTGAAGTATGAAATATTGAATTGGTGGGCTACTTAATTTTTGCAGACTTTTGAGCTTTGTTTTAACTTACTTGCGAATGGCCTCTGGAGGAAAGTACAGGATAATAGCATAGGAAACCAAGGCCTGTGTAATAAGATGGAAGGAATGTCTGAAAGTAAATGTTGCAACAAGAGATATATATTATATTACAATTCATAATTCCATGATGGTTATAACTAATAATTCTATGATGACTGACTCATGTGAAATCAATACACCTTGAATTTATGTCATGTATATATGCTGACATCATTTGTATCACATGTTAACATCATCTGTATCACACGATGATACCATTTGTATCACATGATTCATTGCTCACATCGTCATTTTGAAAAAACTGTTTAAGAAAGCATATCTTATGAGTCTAACATAATAGAATATAAACACTATTTAATGATTTTTTATAAAATATTATCTTCCTTTTATTCCATCATTGAATATTTGGATATTGAAGTAAATGTACCTCATTTGAAATACTTGACTCTGATTGGTCAAACATAAGTCAATTGTTTTGACTATTGACCATGCAATTTGCATTGTCGTTGATACAAAATATGACATCATAATAATACTAAATCAGAAGGAAAGGCTACGGAACATGATGAAAATGAAAATTATGTGTTAAATAATACACAATATCTATACTTGTAGATATGAGATCATTTTAACTGAAATGTCTGTTTAGCACTGCTTGGATCAGTACCATCCTTGACATCCCCAAACCTCCCCTTTTCAAATGCAAATTCTGTTAAACAGACAATTAGTCTATATGGACCTTATATAAAGCTGGACTTACATGCCATGGCAGAACCAGAGGATGATGATGCCTCCACTGAAAGCTGTGATGTGGCGAGTGTCTGTGCTGACCTTACTATGGTGCAAGAATCGCCTGAACAGGAAGGCAAACACCAAACAAATCACCTGGCCAACGAGGAAGTTCAGCTAGAAATAAAAATATTTGACTTGGAATAAAACTGCTATCAAAACCATTATATAGTACTTTCTTTTCACAGTTTCCTTTTGTTTACACTGCCCATAATTTACCTGTAGATGCTCGGAGGAGGTAACTGACTGACTTAAATCAACTTCATGGTTGAGTGGACAAATATTAGTTAATGTACAACATATTACATATATATGTATGTGAATTTGTAGGGCCAAATAGACAGATTTTAGGTAAAATTAGCAATATTTGTGCAACACATGCAATTTTCAAGCTCCAACTGAAGATCTGAGTGCCCTATCCCCCTAAAAATAAAAATTTATAACCTCCCTTAAAACCTCAAGAGCTGCCTTAAGTCAAGACTGGAGTTGATAAAATAGAGAATCTAATGATCAAAAATAGAGAAATAACAAATTACATCTTGGAGTAAATGTAATTATAGTCTACCCTGGGCAAAATACTCAGATTTCAGAGTTTGAACTTTTGGAGTTTGAAACTCTCAAATGAGTAAGGTCTCATTTATTAAATACTCCATGTCCAATACTATAACATAAAAAGTTGGATTTAAAGGAGAAACAATAATTTGGATAAATATATATACCAAATAGGATAATATACTATTTTCATTGACATCATACTTGGTAAGTCTTAAACTATACTCATAATAATCGTAGATTCAGATCATGTTTGGTTATAGTTTTCAGTACCACAAGAACAAGATGAGTCACACATTTTTTATGATACCCCATTCGGAGTCTGGCACATAGAATCTATTTAACATGGTTAAGATTTCATATCAGTACAGTATACATTACCATTAATTATTGATGTATACTAGACTGATAACTGTATGAGGTGACATAAAGCCAGTCACTTGATTTGAAGGGGGAGGGGGACTGAACTTCTGTCAGACAGAATTCGCTGGGTGTTTCAGCAAAGTTTGACAATCTAAAGTCACTTATTTGAAAGTGAAAATACCTAAACCTGATCTTACACACAGTTGTTGTCTTTATTTAGTCAAAAAAAATTTGAAAATAAAATATTGCCAATCTTAACAATATGAGATCTATTGTCCAATGATTGCTAGAAGCTGTATAGCATTGTTTTATTAATTTATCTTTAATTTGGCTATTGTGACATATGTGATATTGAGCTCAGTAGAAGAGGTTTTTATAATCATAGTTCTCAAAGAAAACATGTTTCAAGGAACACTATGTCATGCATCAGACTGCAATACATATTGGTTGCTATTAAATGATGCTAATATCCACCATACAGGTTTAAAATTTCACCATCATATGAGGCACACAATTCATTTGACCAAACATCATAGTTAGTAAAGTACTCGTGCAGTCAGTAACCAATGGCTGGTTGTTTACCCATAGCCCTAATTTTCAATAATAACAATTAATTATGTTAGATCTGACAATAACCTGACCAATAACACGGGTAGTAACCAGACCTTGTGATATTGTGAGCTTGCCAAGGCAGTATAGGGGCTAATTTCTGTGTAAGAAAAATGCAAATTCTGCGCAGAAATTCAGCATGGAAAAGTCAAATTATGCGCCAAAATATGCATGAAATCCAGAATTTTGAGTTAAATTCTGCAAACAATCGCTTCATCTGAACTATCACGAAATTCTAGGAAATTCAAATTTCATGTCATTTTAGACGTAATCGTTAAGTGCAAAAGCCGGAAGTTGGAGATTTTAAACAGATTCCACATTTCCCCTTTGAAATCCTCATAACATAAGTTTCTGATGCTAAATGACTATCTAAGGTGTCAAGGTGAGTGAAAAATATGAGATGAGGTGGTTGAGTGTAAAAATCAAGTTTTACACAAAATTCTGTACCAAAAAAATTTGAAAAACAAATTTCTGCAATTTTTCTGCGGCAACACAGAATCACAGAATTCTAGTATCTGCGATTATGTACTAACGAGCTAAGCACCAGCAGTATGTTCAGCTCAACATGAATCCTCAAATGCTCATGGTATGTTGATGTCTGGTTAGTTTCCATGCAATGACATCATCCAATGAATGCATTCAACATCTGAAATTGTGGTGTGAATGTTTGACTTGCAAACTATTTGGGTTTGTGTGGAAAAAGATTTGAAGCACAAGAATCATAGGCCTGGGAACATGTATACAAAAAATTGAATCGAATGCACCAAGTAAAGCTTTTATGCCGAAGTGTGAACAACCAAAATCATGGAATTCATCGAACTCACATGGTAGTACATTGGAATAGAATGATAAAGACTATAGCAATGTCATGAATGGGAATTCATTTGAAAATATTCAGTATTTAGGAATTCCAAGTTGATGTTTCACACTCAACAAACTCAAACTGCAAAAATTTACTGAAGAATCGGACGGTTTTCTAGATAAAGGAGATTGTTTTCCACAATTAAAATACACCATGCACTAGAAGTAGTATTCATTATTGTAAATAACATAAATTCATACTTACTTCATCAATGGAGATGCCTATAAATTGGTTGTAACCTAGGAGAAACCGACTTCCTGGATAAATTGGACTCATCTTGAATTTGAAGAAGTGAATGATTATTTAAAATTTTCTTCATATTTCGCTACTAAAAATTAGATTGTGTTCACATTTTGCAAACACAAATTTGAAAGAATTATTGATATGGTTTTAAAGTAGATATTAAAGGAAAATGATATTATATTTTTAGAAAATATTCTAGAATATTCACTGCGGCCCTAGTTCCTTAAAAATGGCAGACGAATGGTTTGCAGGATCTCGCCTTTTACATCCTCTTGTAGCCGTCATAAACCTACCTCTTGATCAGGTACGTGGTAAATATTTTCTTGATATATCTATCAATATCTTGATACCCAATATATGTTTACTGATTTAAGATTTAGAATTTCTAATAAAAAAATTTAGAAATGAGAACATATGATGATGAACAACATCATGATCACTCATGCCACTGGCTGGTGTGGTTTATAAGGTGTGGGGTGGGTTATAGGCATCTACTGAACTAAGGGGCATAGCCAGGTATTACCAAGGGGGGTTCTCTTCACAATTAAGGAGGCCAGGTTCGAGCCGAAGGGTTGGGGTGGTTGCACGATGGAAATGGTTTCAAATTAGGAATATAACATGCGCATTCTCAAATAGCAAGTGTAAATGTGATATTTATTGTTCATGCAATAATAGTCATCTTTCTGAAAAGGGGGTTGTTTCTGGCGGGGGTTCATTTTTTAAGGAAAGGAGGATTGACACGAGCCCCACTAACCCCCTCTCACTACGCCTATGGAGCAGGTTATACTATCAGGCTACAAACTTGATTTGTAACTGTCAAGTTTAAATTGCCTGAAAGAACATAAAATGTAAAAATTGTTTTGATTTGATTGCTGAATGAACTGACGAGATTTAGTATTTGATTGGATAATTGAGATAATGGGTTGGCTGAGTTGACGAGCATGAAACTGATTCGACGGGTAACAGAAAATGAAATGACAGTGTGACAGGGACCAAATACTGAGATGACGACACTATTATTCACACTTTTGGCTTTTTTTATACCGCTTTATGATGGCAGATAATTTAGGCTTTTATTGTTGTAATTTGTAAGTTAAGGTCAGGGTGCATGATGGGAAATTTTCTGCATTCCTCAATTGAGTCACATGTTATTTTTCAAACAAGAATCACTCCTTCCCTTCATTGTCTATATCTTCCAGTTTTGCACAAAGAGTGCACTTCTGTGCCTAGAAAAGACTTGTGAGAAGAATGTTTTGATAAAGTGTATAAAAAACAAGAAAATTCAGTGAAAAAAATCAGAAAATTTTCAGAAATTTTTTTCACTGAATTTTCTCATTTTTTATACATTTTACAAAACAAACCTTCTCACAAGGCTTTTCTAGGCACAGAAGTGCATTCTTTGTGCAAACTTGGAAGATGTAGACAATGTGGGGAAGGAGTGATTCATGTTTGAAAAATAACATGTGACTCAATTGAGGAATGCAGAAAATTTCCCAACATGCACCCTGTCCTTAGTAGAAAAATTTCGTATTAACTGCGAAATTTTAATTGTGAAATCTAAGGAAATCACTTTTTGTCTTAAAAGTTCCAGTTTTTCAATTTTTAAAATATTCAATGTTCAGTGCTTCGGCTGGCTTTAGCCAAGTATTCAGTAAGGTGGGGGATAAAGCCATCCATTTAAAGATGAATCTCTAGCTGTTTATCTTTAAATGGAAATAGGAGTCGGGATTTACATTTTTAGTAGATTTACATTTTCTTTGCCTTGGACTTTGGAGGTTTTTACTGGATTGATCCCTAACTGAACATTTATGATTAATTGATTAGTGATTAGTAATAACCATCCGTTTTCTTAAACATAGTATTATAGTATGTGCCAAATCTCTTCCAAAGTGGCTTAGTTAGTCTAAACTGATGTTGAGGTAGATTACTAAGAAGTGGCCCATAGTCATTAAAGATTGGTTCATTGACTTTTCATTTTCACTTGTCTGCAGTTAATTAGGTGACACGAAAGGGCTAAACGGCTTGCCCCAAGGTGCAACCGTCAAAAATATGAGTTTGAAAAAAATCATGTTTTTCAAATAATAGCAGTGAGTAAATGAAATAGGGGGCATATTTGATATTGATATGTATGATAGTCTATTTGGGTGTGGTCATTTTTATTAAAAACAATAATGGTGAAGAATTATACATTACTGACCTTGAAATGCCATTTTAATTCAAAAGTAACTGTTGATAATATTCCTATTTTACTTATTCTATGTTTTCTAAATGTTTCAATTACCATTATGTTAGTTTTTGGCAAAGTAAATAATTATAGGGGTCACACAAGGATCCACTTTATTTAGAACTTTTTCAAATTTAGTGATGTTTTCAAAAAAATACCTAGTTTAACACAATTTTGTTTGTTAGATATTAAATAAAATGATGGTATTGTGTTTGTTTCATTGTTTCAACTAAAAATCACAATTCATTGCTCTTGCTCTTAGAGCTGCAGGGCATATACCAGTTAAAAAAGTGTTCAATAATGTTGATCCTTGTGTGAGCCCTATGATTATTTACTTTGCCAAAAATGAATATAACGATTATTCAGATATATAAAAATCCTTTAATTAGGAATACAATGATTGACTTTTGAATAAAAAGGCATTATACATGTGCATATATAATATGTAGTTGTTGCAGTAAAATTACCAAACCAAAGTGGACTATCTTTCCAAATATTAATAGCAAATGGGCCTTCTATTTGCATTTTACTGAAATTATTTGTAACAAAAGTTTATTGTGATAAAGCAGGCAGTGATTTTGATACTTTTTTAGCTTGGAGACAGTGATCTAGTCGAGACAACATCTTGTAGTAGTGGGTGTAACAGTGATGAGGCAGGAATTGATTTTATAAATGCAACTTTTGACAATTCCATTATTGATGGTTTATCTAACAGTTAGCCATTTTGTCCAACATTCTGCTTGTACGCCAAATTAAAAGATACTGATTTGCATCACATCAAATTTGATTTGTTCACCGATGTTTGTCAGAGTGATACATGTAGCAGCTGCACTCGACTGATATGCAGCAAGATACTTGTATATGTGAGCTTTCATTGCAACATTTACATTTAGAACAGTTACAATTTTACTTAGTCTGATAGAAAATTAAATAATTGAAGTATATTTCTTTGAGTTTATTCAATTTGAACATTACTTTTACAATACAGATACCTTCGTTTTGAAACATTAGCAGCAAACGGTCAGTTTTCAACTTTGAATATTTCATTTTTGTTCATAAAAAGTGTATTCTACAAAAGCCAAGGTCATTTCAAGGTAAAATGTCAATATTTAGGTAGTTGGCTTTTTAAGACACCTGACCCTCCACAACCAATGATTAGGTGACCTGAAGACAAGGTCTGAATAGATCAAGGTTATTTTAAGGTCAATATCTAGCAAGTTGACATGAGAACAATTGTGACCTTTGGCGACCAATGATAAGGTGATTTCAAGGTAATTTCAAGGTCAAAGGTCAATATCTAGGTCATAGGTAGTTGGCTACTGTGGGTCTTCAGTAACATTTGATCACCAAAGATAAAGTGACCTACGGTCAATGTCACTGTTTATGGCTCAAGGTCATCTCAAGGTCAGAGGTCAATATCTGAATATTTGGCATTTTGGGGATGCTGCTTCATGTGAGGACCCATTGATATGTGTTCTGAGGTCAAGGTCATTCATACAAGGTCAAAATCTCTGTATTTGGCGTTTTGAGGCCCTGGGGGCTGCTATGACCCTTTGCAACTCATGCTAAGGTGACATGAGGTCAATTTATAATAAGGTCAAAGGTCAATATCTAGGTAGTTGGCTCGTTTGAGGCTATACCGACATTTGATCACCAATGATAAAGTGACCTGAGATCAGTGTCATTGTTATAGGTCAGGGTCAAAGATCAATATCTAAATATTTGGCGTTTTGGGGTGGCTTGACTTGACTCCATTGAAACGTGACCTAGGGTCAAGGTCAATCTAAGGTCAAATTTCAATATCTTAGTGTTTGGTGTTTTAAGGCCACAGGGGTTGCTGTCGTGATGTGGCCCTTGGCGACTCATGATAAGGTGGCATGAGGCAGTCATCATTTAATGGTTCAATTTAAGATTGTCTCAAGGTCAATATCTAGGTATTGGTGTTTCAAGGTACTCGGGGGATGCTGTGACGCTTGGTGACACATTACAATGGTGACACATTTCAATTGACATTTCAAAAGTAATAGTCGATCATTTCTGTTTTATCATGTTAATTTTAATAAAATTTTCCAATTTGAAGTAAAATTATAACAGAAGAGAGGTTATCCAAATGTGAGGTCATATTACTGACTGCACTCCGTAATCTTCAGTCAAGCTGACGAAGTTTTTCATGAAAGAGTTACTTTCTGTTGTGGTTCTAAATTGAATAAGTATAAGCAGGTGCGTTTTCAAAAATGCAAATTTAAAGCAAATTTCGCAAAATTTCGTTATTGATATGTAGAGATAGTCCATTAGGGTATGGTTATTCTCTTAAAAACAATTATGGTACAAAGGACCTTATACACCCTCCATTGGGATCTCCCCATGGGAAAAAAATAATTCATCTGATTTTTCAAAATGAGTATTCTGCTTCAATTATTACATTTATATGCACACTAGTATCCTGTTGACCTATATCCAGCACTGTATTGATGTATAGGCCACTTATTAGGGTCATAATTCAATCATGAAGTGTAGAGGCATAGATTCCAAACCAGGAAGTATTTTTGTGTCTGTCAAAATCCATTTACATCCTACACATCCCTGCATCTTATCCAAATATGTTACTACATAATGAAATATAATAGTAAAATCTTTGTATGACATTTGATAAGTGTAAAAGTTTTTGGAGCATTTTTCTATTTCCATTTTGTAGGGAAAAAATTGATGAAAAATGTACAATCTTTTAATTTTAAGTATGACCTGAATCGATTGCAAACTTCATATTTGCACATATGATGAGATAAACAATTTGTGTCGTATTGTGAAATTATTAAGTTTGCAATCGATTCAGGTCATAGTGTATTTTTGGTATTTCTGTGATAATCAATGGAAACCAATGGCCTCTATTGGGATCTGCTGATATCCTCATGTTAAGTCAATGGTGCACAGCCCCATGTAAGTCAATACAACCTTACTGAACGAAATGATCCCTATCTCAGCTTATGTGTGTCCGAGCACTTTAATATTTTCCAAAGTATTATATGACATTTTATTCTTCATGTTACACCTACGAATGATTCATTTTGACCATAGGGATATTTGCCAATAATCGCACCATGTCCTTTGGTACTTCTGACTATATAATGCTTTTTTATCCAAAAGTCAATTATATTATTCTTATTTTGACTATCAAATGATTTTCATATATCCGAATAACCATTATATTAGTTTTTGGCAAAGTAAATAATAGTAGGGATCACACAAGGATCAACTGTATTTAAGATTAGTCATACTGGTATATGCCCTGCCGCTCTAAGATCAAGAGCAATGAATTGTGATTTTTCAGTTGAAACAGGGAAACAAACACATTATCATTATTTTGTTTAACATTTAACAAATAATTTTCTGTTAAACGTAGTAATTTTTCAAAACATCACTAAATATGAAAAAGGTGTAAATAAAGTGGATCCTTGTGTGAGCCCCATTATAATTTACTTTGACAAAAATGAATATAATGGTAAGTGTAATATATAGAAAACATTGAATAGGTAAAATAGGAATATAATTAATAACAACTGTGACTTTTGCATTAAAATGGCATTTTAAGGTCAGAAATGTATAATTCTTCAATATTATTGTTTTTAATAAAAATGACCACACCCAAATGGACTATCATACATATCAATATCAAATCTGCCTCCTATTTCATATACTCACTGCTATTATTTGAAAAAAAAAGATTTTTGTCAAACTCATCTTTTTGCCGGTTGCACCTTGGGGCAAACCGTTTAGCCCTTTCGTGTCACTTTTTTGAGTGCAGACAAGTAAAAATGAATAGTCAATGAACCAATCTATAATGACTATGGGTCAAATCATAGTAACCTACCTCAACATCAGTTAATGGGATTTTCTGGAGTTTTGGCGCACACTATACCAATACTTATTCAACAAAAACAATTTTTATTTTTTTTTATTTGTACAGGTCAATTTCATATCATGTCAGCTGGTATCGTTGTTGCTGGCTTATGTCTACAGAACATCTTTTGCGGCCGATAAAACCAGCCCCACTATACGCCATGCCATCAGCTTCCCAATTGGCCTTGCCATGGCATATTTCTGCTTTGGAAAGTAAGTATTGTAGTATTAGGGTGCTTTATAGCATACAATTTTATGGTGAACCAGTTGACTAATTTTCTTATATCTAGCATCCTCCGAACACAGGCCTCGAGAACTCGTACCTCTGAAGAAAGAAGGAATGTAGTGGATGCTGCGTTCGAAGGATGATATCTAGGTGACCTTGAGTTTATTTGATATTAAGTCAATTGGTCTTGGGACTACAGGCCCGTAGCCAGGATTTGCCAAGGGGGGGTTCATTTTTCAAAAATTTCCAGGGGGGGTTCACATTTGACAATTTTGGCCCAAATATGGCTAAAATCACTTGAGAAGTGCTCAAAATGGTGAAAAACTGCATGATTTTGAAAGAATTTTTGGCCAGGGGGGGGGTTCGCCCGAACCCTGCGAACCCCCCCTGGCTACGGGCCTGGACTATGTGAAGTGTTCCACTTTACAGGTTGTACTGGAGGTGTAATGTTTTAATTAACAATTTAATATATAGATTTACTCCACTTTTTCATAAATATCCAGCATTTGGAACAAAATGTGATGCAATGTGATGCTTTTAAGTTTCTATTTTTATGTCCTAAATGATAAAAGTAGACAAAATCTAAATGGTAGAAAATGGAGTTATGTTGAGTAAAACCACTATGGAATCTGATATATGGTCTTCTTGATACCATATAATGTACCATATACAGGGCTTTCACTAGAATTTTTCACAACAGGCTAAATAAATGAAAACAACATGCAAAATTAATGGAAATCATATAAATTTAACATGGAAAAGTTGAAAAATCCCTAAAAACAACAGGCGATTTTATAAAACAACCGGTGAAAATTGCCTGTTGCCTGCTGCTAATGAAACCCCTGATGTACCATATAACATATATGCATTATATTTTCAGTCAAACTATTCACCTACTTCTCCAAGCTGGAATATGTGTTGGTGTGATGACTTACATAAAGAGCAAAGAGATGCCATTCATTGTACTTGTGATAGCCATGTCACACCTGTCCATTATGCACATATACAGGGTTTTATTTGACTATGGAAACTTTACACTTGATATTTCTGGGTGAGTTGATCAATCTTTGCTTCTTGTTATGTAGAGAAACATGGTATGGACCTGTTTTACCAGTATATTATGAAACTCTCAGATCCCTCTCATTTGCCAACAAAATGTCATTCTTAAAAACCGTAGATACTTAATTTACATGAACTTTATATGTAATCCAGAATTTATGAAGACTTACATTATGATTTTGAATGTTAACCATTATGAATATTATGTTATTATGCACAATCACCAATTTTATTGATACATGGATTTAAAAGTATGATATAATATTTGTAAAGGAAATTTATGACACAAATTGTCTCTGTTGTTTTCAGTCCACTTATGATTCAAACACAGAAGTTGACTGTTCTTGCATTTGAATTGTATGATGGCAGAAGAGAGGAAAGTAAACTCAAACCAGAACAGAAAGAAAAACAAGTCAAGTAAGAGAATAAGATATTTATGTCATTTAATGCAATTACATCAGAGTTTAAAGGCCTTTTCAATATACAACCATCCCCTTTCTAGTAAGGGCTTTTTAGAGAATATGTGACTAAGAATTAATCCAAAATGAGAAACAAACATGTTGAACATTTAATGAAATGTATGATCATAATAAGTGCAACAATGAAAGTTCATTGTCTCATGTTTATTTTGTACTCTGTCTGTATAATGAAAAACTATTGATCTTTAATGTCAGATGATTAATAACATCTATTCTTGATATGGCTATGTCTTATCACTTTATTGAAAACTAACATCTGCTATTGTTTCATTTTTGTTTACTTTCAATAGACTAGATGCGAGTAGAAATAATCTTGATTTACATCATTAAAAGTTCAGAATTCAGTCAAAGTGATATCATGTTTGAAATCTACATGTAAAATTACATCTTGAAATATGGTTTCAAAAACTGTTTATCAAGTTTGAAGATTTAATTTTCCTTTACTGGACATATTTAAATTTATAGAATTATCATATACATAAGGGTACATACATACATAAAACTGAAGAACTAAAACTGATGAATATTCAAGTTTAAGGGAACTTTTTAATACCCAGCTGTGTTATTTACCCCAAATCAGCCACTAGGTGGTGAAAATGATAACTACTCGCATCATGGTAATTGAGTTTAAACATATTTATGCTTTCTTCAAGTTAGTACTTCGGTTGCACTGATCAAATGATCAATTTATTATCCCAGTGAACAAAGTTGAATAGGGAAGTCCTTTCCATCCATCAGTCTGTCCATCCATCTGGAAAATAGCTGAAATACCACTGAATGGATTTTCTTCAAATTTGGGGGAAAGATGTACACTAGCAAAGTCTTGGTCAAAAATATTTTCAAGATGGTCACTGCTTTGAAAATGGCTGGAATGTTTGAGAAAATCAAAATTTCTCATTTCAAACCAACTGTTTGAACTGACTGAAGTAACTGTTGAAATTTTGGACATGTTTCCGTATCTTGTTATTTTCAAAGCGAGCAGTTATGATTATTTTGATAAAATATGTTTTGTTTGGTGGAATCTGTTACTCTGGGAGTTCCTGTTTTTATACATTGAAGTTTCAGACATTTAGAGTTATTGTCTACTTGCAGGGCACTACCCAGTTTATTAGAGGTGTGCGGCTATTTATTTAACTTCCACGGGATACTTGTTGGCCCAATGGTGTTCTTTACAGACTATATGGCATTTATAGATGGCTCAAACTATACCAATGCTCAGAAATCTCAAATTGTAAGTACAACTGTTAATTACATACGTAGTGGTCCTTTTATAGCACACTTATAAGGGAAACAATCCAACAGTCTGCTTCATAATGCAAGCAAATGGTGACATATTGTTGTAGTTTTAAATTTTTGTGGCAGCTAGCATTTGGCATCTGTAACAAATGGCAGGTGGTGACATCATGCATGTAAATGTCTTGTAATTACTTCACATGTGCCAATATTAGTGATATTACACACTTTCTGGACCACGCTTTGTCCATTGATCGTGCACATACATGTATATTGTACATCATATTCATATTGTTAACTGTATATTTTTAGGACTCTGATAGGTCGGAAAGTACCCCCTCTCCAGGCAGCCAGGTCATTAAGAAACTAGTCACTGCAATAATCTGTGCTCTCTGCTTCATGTTCATATTACCAATGTTTCCACCTGATAGCTTGATAAGTAAGTAAAAACATTTCTTAACTTTCCATTGACTAGACTTTCCACTGAAAAATGACACACATTTATTTATTATTTGCACATAATGGATGAACTCGTTGCCTCTTCTCTTAAAATAGACTTGAAGATTCACTGATTTTAAATTGAAACGTCACTCAGGAGTAAAAATCAGAGAACACGTACACAAACAAAAAAATGAAGTGAACTTTCACCCTGCTCCAAACATGATTAAAAATTAGGTATACATTGTATTTGGTATTACAGCGACATATCGACTTCGTCCCTAAGATTGACTTTGGGTGTCTTGAATATTTCTATATCTAAATATTATCTTAGCATATACATTTAACACTTTTAGTCATGTATGTCTTGTTACAGCACCAGAGTTCCAAGCCAAACCTCTACTGAGTAAGCTGTTGTATCTTTATGTGTGTATGGCTATAGTAAGAACCAGATACTACTTTGCCTGGAGTCTGAGTAAGTTTTTAAACTATTGCATTATTACTGCATCTTAACCTATTCTCTAACAAAAACATAGGAGATGTTTCCTTTAACTGAGAAACATGCCCTCTGGAGTGAAAGTCTTATTTTAGCTCTGATTTGTTCAAATAATGGTGCAAAGTGTGAAACTTTAAAAATATAACAAAATTATGTGATTACCATTATTTGAATAGGTGCAACATTACCTCTCATTTAACATTTTTGATGATAATGTATATATGTTAAAATGACCTGACATTACCACAGTCATGCTCTTTCAGAATAATTCTCAATATTTAAGATAACTTTAAGTTTGATAACTGAAGATTCCTATGTAGTACTAACCTTAAAAATAAACAAAGTTTCATATCTTCCTGATACAAATGTTTCTTTCGTCAGTGACTTGATAATGGTGGATTTCCCGCCACAGCAGCTGTCCTTTAGTTAATTTTTAAGGATTCTTCAGTTGTTATTGTCAGAACTCTCAGATGAACATCTTTGGGATAACTTGATATTTATTTGCTAACTTGCAGCTGAGGCTATTAATACAAATGCCGGTCTAGGATTCAATGGTTATGATGAAGCAGGTGATGCAAAGTGGAACCTTGCAACTAATGCCAACATAGCAGGTGTAGAGGTATGTTAAAACTATTTATCGACACTACAGTCTGTATATGGCTTTAGCTCTGTCTCGTATACTTATTTCTATGTCACCACCAAAAAGTGGTGACATATTGTTATAGTTTTTTGTGACGACGGGTGTTAGTTGGTGGTTGGCAGTTGGTGGTTGGCATTGGCATCTGTAACAAATTCTTACAACTTCCAATAACTTAACAAATACTGTTTAGACTGACTTCAATTTTTTCAAAATCATCTTCATGTTTTCAGAAGTTCAAATCTGACTTTATATTTAAGATTTTTTCAACTTGCTTCAAATTGACCAATTTTTTTCAAAATCATCTACAAGTTATCAGAAGTTCAAAGGATGTGTCCGGGTATATGCCCTTTTGGTCCCTCAGTCAAATGTATGTTAAATATGTTTTTTATTACTGGCCTAGTTATATTTGATAAGTATATTTACTTTTTCACGAGTTTTGATGCATAATTAACCCCCTGCTAAGAGTCAGAATAAGAATCTTAACAAAAAAAATAGTCATTATCATAGAAAAAAAACATCAATGGCAACATGTATGACTTACAAAGAAGAACTAACTTAAGACCCATGAAGAATTTAAAAGAAAATCATATTTTTGAAATATATTCAAGGATTACATTTTTTTCAAATTTTTGAATTTCCCGCCAGTTTAATTTGAAGGGGGAAAAACAAGATGGCTGCCATTTGATGTAAGAAATATCAGAAAAAAAGTTGCTTCACTTTTAGTTTTCACAATGAGCACAGTTTTCCGGTTTAGGTTTTTTGACTGATTCTGACTCTTCATCACCAGGGTCATGTATAGAGATTATAAAATTGAAACCGGAATGTTGTGCTCAGCATGAATTTGACTGAAATATGTGTAACTTCACCAACACAATTGAAGTCTCAAAACTGGATGCTCAGTAACTTTGAGTGACTATAATCCCTTGATTACCCAGATAAACACCAATTCATTTATCCAGAAATGCCATTCAATGTCTATACAAAGAAAGTAAGCAATGTTTTGGAGGATATGTTTCAAACCTTTTGCATAAATAATTCATTTAATATTTGCCATTGATTTTTTTCAATTCTGACAAAGTGATATGCACTGTCTTTGATGCCAATATTCTTCATTAATTGTGATACAAATTGATATTTTTGTACTCTCAGAAGAAGGATAAGATATTGAAGTTTAATAATATGTGTGATTGAGTTGGTTTTTCAGACATTACAATTTTCAATATTTTCTAAGTCGATACCCAGACTCATTCCCAGACTCATCCTTTGACTTTAAATTTGAGATTTTGGCAGGTGGTGACATTTTGCATGTTTATGCCTTGTTCTATCATGACTGTTCATATTGTTTCTCCGTTGTTATTGTTGTGTTTAGCTGGGCACCAGTCTTAAAGTGATTCTTGACAACTGGAACATCACTACAACCCAGTGGCTGAGATTTGTAGTTTATGAGAGGGTCAAAGTCCAAAAGACGCTCCTAGTCTTTGCCGTCAGTGCATTCTGGCATGGCTTCTATCCTGGCTATTACTTCACATTTGGCGGAGGAGCATTCCTTATCATGGCAGCTAGAAAGGTAAGAAAATAAAAATATTAACATAATGTGTACCCATGTAAAGTTAGTAATATAAGTCAAAACATATTCATGAAATAAATAATTCAGATATTAATTTAATTTATTCATAAACATGTATTTTAAGCATCTAGGATAAAATGAATTAAAAATTTTATATGATAAATATTACAGTTTTAAATGATATCTTATAGTTAGCTAAATACAAAATTGAATTTACCTATAAATGTACATTTATTTATTTAGTAATCATACACTTATTATTAATTTGATATTAATTTTAAATATAAAACATCAAAAATACACATGTTGTTAACTATGATATATGAGAAGTGAGAATATACTGTATTTACCAACATTTGGTGATAGTAGCTTCTATAATTTATTTACTCTACAGGGTGGGCCATTAAATTTGTCACTTTTTAGAAATTGCTCCCTATTTATTTCTTTGTTCATTTATTTATAGTAGCCCTAGCATATAATGGACCATTAGAAAGATATGTCAATTAGCCATAAAATGATATACTGTTTGTACCACATAGTTTAATATTGTTGATTATAGTGTTTTGTACCACAAGGACATTTGATTTCACATACTCAAAATAAATTTAGATCTCCCTTAGAATAATAAGTATAATTTGTCCACCATTAGTCATTCATTTACATATTTTTGTTTTTTATCATGTTGATTTTCAAATTGCGTGGATGATATATCCAATAGGATGTAGTCATCTTTAATGTTGTTTTTACAAGAACAAAATTGGTCATCAAACAGGTGTGTTTTATGCATTTATTCATCACAATCTAATTTGACACCACTCAGCATACCATTAGAAGGCTATTATTACCATGTTATACATTGTATATCCTTTTTACCAGAAAGAAATTGTTCTTCAAACAACTGAGAAATCAACAACAACAACTGAGAAATCAAATGTAGTATGAATAAAAAATTGTGGCTATAACAAATTTTAACGTCATAGGCCAGAAATCTTATTTGCATAATTCACTCAAGTTTGGTCTGTCTTGTAGAATTTTAAATTTTAAAAACCAAAATAAACAAAATTCAAAAAAATCAAATTTTGTAGCAAAATAAAACTCTCACCTTCAAATATACATACAAGCAACCCATTATTCCTCAACAAACCTGCCTTTGTCGTGTCGTGCATTGATTTGATCATAGATTTTTTGCATCCATAAATGTACAAATGTGCCAAATGAAGATATCACAATTTTCAATTAGTTCCTTCTAGAATACACTGAACAAATCAAAATCCCATACCCCGGGTCAATACTGCGTGCCAAATTCTCAAACCTTCCCCATAGGGGGTTTCATGCAAACCTTTGAATGATGCATTAAATTCTTATTGTATGAAACATATAAACCTTTATTAAATTGTCTGACTAGGGATTTATTTATTGGCCCACCCTTTATGTTCTTTCTTATTGTTTTGGCACAATTGGGATCTCTGCATGATTGTTATGTCATGAATTTCATGTTATAGATACGACGAATTGTCCGGCCACAATTTCAGACTTCGGAAAGTCTGAAGGTTGTTTATGACATCATCACACTGACTTTTGCTCAGTTGAGCTTGAGTTATTGTGTATTCTGTTTCCTAACATTAGAGTTTTGGTCTACCATGAACGTGTACAGGTATATATTTGGGCTCCATACTTTACACCTTGGTCTGTCATAAGTGCTATGAGACCAGTACTGGTTTTGGTTTTAGACTGGTTTTCTCCACAATGTTAAATCATGGAACATTCAGTTTGCCTATTGTACATCAGACCTCCATACATGTGCACTGATAAGTGACACTGGCTGAATTCCAGAACATTTCATTACTGTAGATATTTTAATTCAAAAAAGGCTTGTACTTAAGAGAAAGGCAAATAATTGGTCCAAAATTTATCATTTACCACATATAAGATCACTTCACTTAGCATGAACGTAGTTCCTTCTTGCATCTAGTTGTGTAGTCATGTTATTTTATCGCATCCTTTGGGTGCTATATTGTGATCAGTTTGTTGAGTAAATGGGTGGGTGGGTGAGTGGGCATCCTACTTTAGTTACATTTTTTAAGGCGAACCATTTGACAGGTTGATTTCAAATTTTCAGCGTTGATTCTTTTTGTAAATTTTGGGGTTTTCTATGTGAATGCTAATGGCGTCCATTTTGGATTCTCATCCTAAATCTTGTACACATCTTGTCTACATATTTCAAGCAAAAAAGTTTGATCTGAATTTTAATGGATGCTTTTTGGTTTGAATATTTAGAACTGCTCAGTTTTTGTCATTTCTTGGTTAATGTTAAGGCGGCGATTTTGGACTTTCCATTCCTTAAAGTATCTATTCTACTCAAGGGTGCGATACTGTTCACCCTGTGTTGTGTTTTATGATCATGGCTATATGTGTGAAGTGCATATACAGTAATACCAATATATAATAGTCTTGCATCCAGTCCCTTTGTTGTATCTCTCCCTTGTGTGAGATTGAGAATTGTGGAGAGGGGCAACACTGGGGCTCTATGCAAAACTAACATAATGATTTGACAATTTGGTGAAATATGACACAAATTGGTGTTTAGAATTGCTTCCTCTGTCAATATGTGATGAGGCTGAGTAGAAATGATTCATCAGTCTGTTATCACACAAGATTAATTATATACAAATCTTTTGCACCCTGAGTGGCGTGTCTGAATCTTGCTTTACTGTTGTGAAATAAGTACCGATCTCTTTGAATGGTTGCCATTTTTTCAGTATTCACTTAGACTCACCACCATGTGGAATCAGCGGCTGTTCCACTGTCCTATAGGAGGAGTGGTTCTATTCAGAAGATTAAAATGTATACAGCTGTATAATATAATATCTATATAATATATTTTCTAGGTTTTAGAGCATCCAGATTTTATTTAAAATCAAATTAATCCAGGGTTGTGTGTTTAAGTGTACTGTTTTTATTGAAATATAAAGTAAATTCAGCCTGGGAAATGGCACTATTCCCCACATTATACCTCACTTCATGTTTCAAACTAACTTCTACACAATCTTTTTATCATACCACTGGTGAAATATTGGTGTCATGTTGGATTTTTAAATTTTTAGCCCTCATAAAGGATACCAAATTTTACATGTGATTAACTTTTGGGGGATATCTTGTTTGCTGGCGGTCATTTTGGAACTTTTTTTTGATAAAACTTGTCATCCCGATTCCAAGAAAACCACTCATTAGATTCTTTCTTCATTCTTCAAATCATTCATTCATTCTTCAAATTCTTTCACATGATAGAGAATTCCAAATTCTAGAATTGATTATTTTTGGATGGCCTCATGTTTTGGTGGTATGATTTCATTCATCTCATGGGCCTTGTTAAATTTCACTTTTTAAACAATCTGTTTCATCAGCAAGGGTTGATGGGGGGGGGGGGGGTCATCACCATCATTTTCATGGTGGAAAGGGGAGGGGTGATCAAGCAGAGATCTAAATGCATGTAGAGTTTGGGATTTTTGAGATGACCCATTATGTAGAAGATCAAGACCTTAATAGATTCCCATTATACTTCGTCAGCATCATGGGAAGGGATCTTTTAATCAGATCATCTTCCGATCATGCGAGTTCAGAATAATTTTCCTTCCCCCTGCAGCAATCATATAGAATTATCCCCAATGTACCCTATCACATGGCAAAATTGCAGAACTTGTATATACTTAAATATTCAGCATGCTTGCATTGAATGGGCCTTCTGCAAACCCCTATTGGCACTTGCACAGTTTCTATTACACCTCTGTCTTGCATCAAGTCTCTTTCAAGTCTGCCCTATTATAGATTTCCCCCTTATGTAGAAGGTGTGTATCTAAGTAGTGGGGGGAGGGGCAACATGGGCTTGATACAAGACTTATGAAGAGATAACTATAAGTGTTCTTTTTATCTTAGAACTTTCCCATTTAATTGATTGATGCAAGGGGGAAGTTATTCTTGATGTTATTGAGATTGGCTTTTAACATAATGTCATGAATCTTTGCTTGTAGTTTCAGTCTCACCAGAATGCTTGTATTTAGCACTAATCAATCTAATGTATAATCTTCCATGTATAATTTCAGTCATTTAGAGAAAGAAGGGCTCAGTTTAAACACCTCTCATCAGTCTTTCCCTCTTGTTCAGTTCCATGGCTTAAGGCCTCTTGTCATAAATTGGCAGGGCCTTGTGTTATTACTATGGGTCTTATGTTCAACGGAGGCTACATTAATCATCTTATCATATATCCAAAAAAGCTAAGCACAAAGTTACATAATGCAAACATGAAGTCATATAGGTCCTAACCAAAAGTTACTCTGCTTTTGAGATGCAACAAGCTTATACATATACAGATACCTCTTGTGTTACACTATAGGCCTTGTGTGATACTTGTATGCCTTGTGTCATAACTAAAGGCCTTATAAGTGTATTCAGGCACATATTGACCCTAGGAACATGTTCCAAGCACCAGGCAAATGTAATCTGTAAAAAAGACAATGTTAAAACATTTGAAAATGAATTTGTATGTATGCACATCAACCTACCACATCTAGTTCTCATCTTTCTTTTGCATCTTCCTACTCCTTTATATGTCACAAACAACAAACAAGTGGTGACATATTGTTACAGCAACTGTTGTTGTGTGACCAGCATTCAGTATCTGCAACATATTGTTACACTTCTATAACCATTTGCTATAACATACCAGGTTATGACATTTTTTCATGTTAATATGTTGTTATGTTCATTTTGTGGTGTTTTTGTTTTTTTATTTTATTTAAATACTATTGTTCAATTTTCCTTTGTAGCACCCTTTCCGAATGGACATTTGATTTTGCACAGTTGCATCATGTATATTTTTATTTTAAAAATCTAAAATACTAAAGTGGATATTTTCTAGATTCGCCGGTCGGTTCGCCATAGATTTCAAAGTAGCCCGCAGATGGCGTTGTTCTATGACATTATCACTACTATAACATCATTCATGGCCCTGGCGTATATAGGGATGCCATTTGTAGTATTGGAGTTTATGGGAAGCTTATATGTGTACAGGTATTGTTTGTATGAACTACTATTACCTACACTACACAGGGTCTCGCTAGCTAATTAAAGGGTTGTGTCTTGTTTAGATTATTTACAGTATCAATGTTTATATTTACTACCTTGTTTCAATCACATTATTGCACCAAAATGGCAGTATATACAATTTATGCCTTGTTTTGTTCAGTTCATAACAAGCAGATCACATCGTCAGTCACATTTGATCTACAGCAACCATACAGCGGCTGTGACTTCCTAAAATCGAGCGAAATATGCAACATAAAATATATAGGGATTCAATACAATGTAGATTTTCTATATCGATTTTGTGAAGCTAGCCGCAGTACACCCACTGTTGAGCTAATTTGACTGAGGCTTTTACTCTTGTTTTGGATGACATCTAAACCCTTGGATGACTTCTAAACTCTAAGTTCAATTGACTTAATTTTGATTTCCACTCCATTGGTGCGATAATTTGCTGTCTGTTTATGCTCAGCTTAAACGGGTATTTTGTAAAAACTTAGACAGAACAAGGTAGTTTTTCATTTAGTTTTTTTTGTATCCTAATCCATGCTTTTTCTGTTCATTTTGTGGGGGTAATAAACCATTTTTGACCTATCACCTATCCAAGTGTTGACTGATGAAATTATATCTGAATACTGTAAAACGAGACCAAACATGAGGTTTTCAGGGGGGGGGGTATCATTAACTGATTATTAATCCAATCACTAATATTTGAATTCCTTTATTCCTTTAACTTTTCATTTCATTTCGTTTAGTTTTTTTGTTTCCTTATCCATGCTTTTTCTGTTCAGTTTTTGGGGGTAATAAACCATACTTAACCTATCCAGAAATTGGCTGTTGAAATAATATTTCATAACTGTAAACCGAGACCAAAGTTGAGATTTTCAGAGAGAAATCATTTTACCTGTCAATATTTATAAATTTTTAATATAACTTTTAACTTTATATAACTTTTATCGCTTGTCCAAATTAGTCCATATTTTGAATGATTTTGCTTTATGGCTGCCATGTGCATAGTCACTTTTATATTGAAGTTTTTTTCAAAAATGTTTTAAAATTCAAATTAGCCTCCATTTTATATTGAAATGTATGATGTTTTTAATTTAAAGGTCGCATCCAAAGTTTGAAAATATGTTTTCACAATTCATTTATTTACTATTGTTCTTGACTTTAAAAGTTATTTGTGAGATATTTGAAAAAATTGTTTTTAAGATAAAGTTGTCAGATTTTTATTTCTCAAATATTCATATTTCCCGCCCTTTTTCAAATAATCTTTTTTAGTCGTCAAATATTCTACTCTACAGTGCAAAATACATTATCTTTTTAACACCATTGTGAAAATTGAACAAAGGACGTACTATTTCAATAATAAAATGTCATATTATATGTGCCACTTAGATGTTTTAGCATTCTGCATTCTGAGTGACATAATGATGATTTTCTAACGAGGTTGAAAGAAGAATAGATACATCTTGAACCACTTTCATGCATGGATGAGTTAATTTCTCGCTTATTTATGAACCAATTTTCTTTTTTTCCATTTTTTAGACCAAAACATGTGATGACAAATGCTTAGTCTTGGTATGGATTATAGCTTATTGATGAGTGACCTCTAAAATTTTATTTTAAAAAAGCTCATTTTCGAGCAAAAAGTCCTTCAAAAACCACTTTTTCCTAAAAAGAATTTGAAACATTGGATAAGACTTCAATGTAAGCCAGAGTGGTTTAAACTTTACATGGGGCCTTTAAATATTATTCCATAGATTAATACATTTGAGGCAATTTTGAATTGTGGTACGTGCCACCCACTTTCATGTAGCACCACTCACGTGTGATGTAACACCGCTCATTTTAATCTACAGCGGTACTAACATGGACATGGGGGTAAAAGGCCTGGGTTTATTAAAGATTGGAACAGTGTTTATGTTCCAATGCAATGATGAAAGTATGTTAGGGACATATCTGTCTGCCTATCCATTCATTTCATCCATATTTCTGGTAGAGAAAGAATTATCTGCAAAACACACATTTTTACCACCACTTTAATAAGCATGCTAAAAGGGATGCTTTTTCTATTTTATTAAGTCACTACCAAGAAGGGTGACAATATAGCTACAGACTGGCATTCAGAGTCGAGCATCTGTAACTTTCCACTTCTTGCAATTATCTGGAATATCTCAAAAGATGTTCAGATTGCCTTGAAATTTTAATACTACCAGTTCTCATTTTTTATGCAAAATATTCTAAACCTAAATTTTAGGCAATACAGGTTATCAGTCCTCAGATTTTGGGCAATACAGGTTACCAGTCCTCAGATTTTAGGCAATACAGGTTACCAGTCCTCAGATTTTAGACAATACAGGTAACCAGTCCTCAGATTTTAGGCAATACAGGTTACCAGTCCTCAGATTTTAGACAATACAGGTTACCAGTCCTCAGATTTTAGGCAATACAGGTTATCAGTCCTCAGATTTTAGGCAATACAGGTTACCAGTCCTCAGATTTTGGGCAATACAGGTTACCAGTCCTTAGATTTTAGGCAATACAGGTTATCAGTCCTCAGGTTTTAAGCAATACAGGTTATCAGTCCTCAGAGTTTAGGCAATACAGGTTACCAGTCCTCAGATTTTAGACAATACAGGTTACCAGTCCTCAGATTTTAGGCAATACAGATTACCAGTCCTCAGATTTTAGGCAATACAGATTATCAGTCCTCAGATTTTAGGCAATACAGGTTACCAGTCCTCAGATTTTAGGCAATTTAAGTTACCAGTCCTCAGATTTTAGGCTGCTTTGAAACACCTATAGACATTTAATGAGTACCCGGAGTAACTGTTTTCTAGTTTCAGCATATTAAACAGAAAACAGTGGTTTAATCTTGTGCTTGTCTCTTTATGTTTGATTCAGACTGGTTAAAATAAGGTTCACATATTGTATCAAGCTCATATAAGAATCCATATTTGTTCATCATCTCACTGCCTTGAATCTGTTGAAGTGGGTATGCATTTGCAGAAACTGTTTTTTTTAATATCTTTTCCATATTTCCTGGTGATTTTCAGTATGCTTTTTATATTATTCACTTTTATTCAGTCATTTTTTTGCTCTTTCCACGTGCTTTGCAATGTAACATCTTATCCCCTCCGTATTTTCAACTGTATTTAGCTATTCCTAGACTCCATTGTGAGTGATATTTAAGTTGATTGTTTCTCAAAATATCTCATAATGATATAATTATCTTTTATTTACATCTGCTATATAAATGTCTTTGTAAAGTACACATTCTATACATAAATGTGTGCTTTAAGTTATTTCTCTGCCTTGGTTTTGATTCTTTACCTTACATTCACTTTTTTCAATTTTTTCTTTCTCTTTATTTAATGATTCTTTTCTTATTATTAACTTATGGTTTCAATGCCTGCATGCCAAGGTTTTTGCATATTTTTTTTGCATGAATCTCAAGCTACTTCATTATATATTTGTCACTCAGAGTATCCATCCTTTGTACTCCTCAAAATAAGGGCTTTTGGAGGATTTTCTACTCACCTATCATCACTTATATATTACATAAAATCTTGGGCATTTTTGATTATGAAAAGATGAGGTACCGTGCGTCAGGTGCTTGTTAGATGTTCATCAAGGGAAATTTGTGAATGTTTTTCAATTTGCTTCCCATCCCTCCCCCCATCCCCATCTGGCTCTGTCCTGGAGATAACATGCATGGACTTGTTAGAAAAAGCCTTCTAATAAACTTCAGGTTTCAGACAAACACCTTGACCCAAGTTTCTTCAATATAAGTGATATCTCTAGTATTAAATCAAGCGTGTGCAGCACTTATTTGAGATTTTGAAAATAGGCTTGTTTCACTTGAAAACCTATTGAAACCACTGAAAAATGACTAAGACTGGTATTTCTGGCATTGTGTCACTTGCATCAGTTAGAGGAAATATAATACTAGAGAAGAGGAAATAATACTAGAGAAGAACACTGGTGAAGGAACATGGGGATGAGTTCTGGAATGATGTATCGGAGGATTATTTGGAAAAAGAAGTTGCATGACATGATAGGCTTGCCATGTTGTGTAGCTTTTGCTGTAAAAATGTCTGTATGTGCTGGCAAAATGCCTGTATACAGTGTGCATACAGAAACGCAAAAAAAAAAAAAAAATCGTAAAACCACAAAATCAATGATGACTGCATCGATTTGAATGTACCATGAAGCCATGTTTCTCTTCTTTTTAAAGATATGTCATTCAGTCACATAAGGTCATGGTTGGCTGAATAATCATACATTTCGTTCAATGGGCCAAAGTTGGTGAATGTACCAAGTTTTAGACATTGCAAAGGTCACGGGGCCAGTGCTATTGGAAGAAGGTGTGGCATCAACAGTTAAGTGTTCATAATCATACTCTTGCATTACATTTCATATCCCTCCATATGGCCACCATTTTTTGCACACATAGATGGACTCATCTCTCCATGTCATGCATGGCTCTTTGAGTCTTCTATGGGAACAGCAATCCATTGGTGATTTCTTTTCGAAGTGTTGCAATATCTGGTAGAGGAGTGATGATTATTTTGCTCTTGAGATAGCTCCAAAGGAAAAAGTTAGAACAATTCAGGCCAGGAGATCTTCCAATAGCACCAGGCAGAAGCACTGACTTTTGCGATGTCTAAAACTTAGCTGACTTAGGCCCACTGTGCAAAAGGAATGATTATTCATCCAACCATTACCACAGGTACATGAATGAAATATCATCGAAAATAGGAAAAACTTGGCTTAACGGTACATTGAATGAAATGCAGTCATTTCTGGTTTCTTGGTTTTACGATTTATTTTGCTATTTTTTATGAGCACTGTATATGTGCGTTTTCCTGCTCCATGCTTGAGTATACAGTATTATATAGCTACATGTATGAGTATACAGTACTGTACTGCTGCATGTTTGAGTATATAATAATATATAATATATAGCTACATGTTAAAGTATACAGTGCTATACTGCTACTACTAATAAATTGTTGATTATTTATGTTAACTGCTCTTCTTTTTCTTTTTCAATAATAAGCATGTTTACATTTTGATAAAGATTAAAACTTAAATATTTAATTTATTATTATTGGCTAAAATCATTTTAGAAATATATGATCATTATATAATACAAAAGTCTTGGAATTAAAATTTTTAGATGATGATCGAGTTTGATTAAAATGATTATTTTTATTCAGAAATAACTTAAAAACTTTATTAAACATGTATAGCTTACCCTTGAATAAGATGATATAAGATGATCATGATCATCGTTGTATTACTCTTTTTAAAGATTAACTTCAACTAACCTTGGATCAAACATACCTCCCCCATTTCTTGACTTACAGGGAAGCAGATTGTGAGTGGAAAGTTGAGACAATGATTCAGGCCCGTAACCAGCTTTTGCCAAGGGCAAAAAAATTCCAGGGGGTTCAGATTTGAGCATTTTGGCCCAAAATCACTTGAAAGTGAAAGAATTTTTGACCAGGGGTCAAGGGGTGTGACCTGGTGATTTGATGAAAACTAATTCGATGAATGCCATCGATAACGTTGAAATAACTGAAAATGGTTTCAAGAATTAAATACAAGTAAGCGCAATAGTAAAAAGAAAATGAAAAAATGATTTGAATCGCTATAATACAAATAAAAAATAAAGCCTTCTTTTCCTTGCCGAAACCCGAGATTGAACCAGGGACCTTTAGATTCCTGGCATATCAAGGATAGCAGCCGCTTCAGTCTAACGCTCTCCCAACTGAGCTATTTCGGCGGTGGCTTGTCATTACACATTTATAGCCTTAATTGTAGTAGCATACAATTGATATGTATAAATGATTAATGTCAATTTTAAGTGATCGTGTTGACATTAATCACTAGTGTTTTAACATAAGGTTTACATCAATTGGATTATGTGTTGATCGAACCTGAAAACAATTAGCTATTCAAAAATCCATGCACAGTGCATTGATATATGGAAAAATACATTCATATTTTATACGCATAACGTTTCTATATTTTTTGATTTACTTGTGATTTTGCAAATAAAATTGGTGATTTTCTATCTTTATGGTTCTCTGACATGTTTTTTCAAAAAATAACATGGTTGATTCTTTGAATGAAACTCTCTAAATCGCAAGAGGCCACAGGTTAAAGTACGTTGAAGGTTTTAGAGGGAAGAAAGTGTCGAGATGCAAGGCTAGATGAAGTTCTTAACACATAGTTGAACAACTCTCACATAACCATTTAGACTTTACATTTTCACCCTAGAAATGTTGAGCATTTATAAAAATAAATAAAAAGAGCAAATTAATATTGGATTTTATATAATAAAAGAAGTTGAATTTACTTATCTATCAAACATTATAATCAATCTGTGTAATAGTTCAGAAAGGAATGGTTTTATATGGGTGTTGTTCACGTTGACAGAATGTTGCATGTTACTTGATATCAAACTTGATGTCATTTCTTTCATGTTTCAGGTCATTGTACTTCTACATGCACATTGGCAGTCTGCTCGTCCTGTTAATCTTACCAGCCAAGCCTGCCTCCAGACCACCAAAAGATGGTGCCACTGTAGCAGAACCCGAGAAAAAGACCTCATGATGATAGCCCCAATAGGGAAAAACATTCTAGGATATTATCAAATAATATGACCCTATTGAATTCTAATATTGTATTGCATTTCTAAAAAGAGATGTTTGAATGTTATGTTTAAATGGGTATGTGTTTACCTATAAAATGCCCACTTCGTTTCATACACAAAAATTACATGAGCCACATACTGTTTAAAATGTATCAATGTGCATTTTTATGTCACCACCAAAAGTGATGACATACTGTATAGTTATGGTCTCCAATTTTTTTGTGACGGCATTTGGCATCTTTGCATTGGGCGTCTGTCACAAAGGGTAGGTGGTGACATTTTGCATGTTAATGCCTTGTAGCATGCTCCAATAAAATGTCGACTTTGAAGATTTGAACAGAAGATTTTCATGATCAGTTGGCTTGGTAGATCAGTTTGCACATGGGCTGTCAATTAGTTGAATTCTAGTTGAAAGCCCATGGTTTGCATAAGGCATTCGGAAGTAAAAAAGGAATGTACAATGATTATTTGTAAAATATGTTGATGTATGCAGAAAAATAGTCAGTTTGTTAGATTTAGCAAATAGCTAACCTTGTGCGTGTTATGTATCTTTACCAAACCTTATTACGGACTCCATAATGATAAAAATGCGATATTTGACATTTTTAATTTCTTAAATATAAATAACTGTGATGTAAACTGGCCTTGGTTTAAGCTGCATACAAGAATTTTCTACTATATCAGCAGAAAATCATGAGTTCTGGAATTAAATTCTTTGACAACTTGCCTGAGATGTAAAACTAGCCTAACAATTTTCAAAATGAAATAATTAATAACCTCCTCTATTGAGCATGGGAGAAAGGATACTGAAGGCATAAGCAGTTTACAGGGTGGGCCCAATTAATGTACGATGGTAAATCATCAAAATTGTAACATGTATCAGTTATTTTGCCATTGACAATCCAAAAGTTTGTCAAATGCAATTGAAATGTGCCATTTGCCTAAACATGTACATGTACAGTTATGGTGTAATAATGTGTAGTTCATCTGAAATGTTCCATTAGCCTATACATGGCACTATGGTGTAATTTTGTGTAGTGCATTAGAAATATCCCACTTGCCTATACATGGTGTAATTTTGTGTAGTGGATTTGAAATATCCCATTAATTGAGTAAACAAAATTACCCAAAACATGGCATTAAGGGCAATTTGTTAAATATTTAAAGATGAGATGTACAAAAGTATGTTACTGTATGTTCTTACTGTGTTTATGTTTAGTATACTTCATATACTAGTTCATGTAATGTAATGATGGTAGAGACACTGACACCAACATATGATTTTTTTTTATTCTGTTTATATCAGACTTCTGTTTATTTTACTCACTTTAATTTACGACTTCCATTTCAGTTTAATTTTTATGTCACCACCACAAGTGGTGACATATTGTTATGTTCTCCAACTGTGGTGACGGGTGGCATTTGGAGTTCCGTGTCTGTAACACGGAAAAAATGGGAGATGGTGACATTTTGCATGTTAATGCCTTGTTGATGGTTGCAACTGGAATATAAAGGGTGGAGACATACTTAGAATTTCTGTATCTTGTTTTCACATGCTGGACATAATGTAATTCATGATCAATTATCATAATTATGGTATTTTTACATTTTTTTTAAAATGGTGTAATTAATAGCATTTGTAATATAATCCTGTGATTTAAGTTATACACAAAATAAATGAAGTATATTGAATTTGGTTATCAAAAGTTATTCTCTTCTGTTTTTGATTACAAGTAAGTCCCATTTAAAAGTATTCATCACTGATAGGGCTACATCTAAAAAACAAGGCTAGAAATTAGGCTCATTAAGTTGTTATGGGTAAGGACTGGGATGGGAGAGACCTTTTCAATGGACCTCACGGTGTGAATTGCTTGGTCGCATGTTTTTAACAAAAAACGACTCATTCAAACGCACACAGACGCCAAAGTTTGTGTAAATGGCACCCCTGTGGTGCTCTATCGATTGACCGGAACGAGTGTAACTGAGAAAGTTGGCATAGGGGTATTAAAAGGTTTAAGTGCGCTTGAATGAGCTGTTATTGTTGAAACATGTGAGCATGTACAGTGCTCACCATAAATTAATGACAGCTGGATTTGCTGAAGTGAGGATTTCCCATGTTAAAAAGAAGAGAATTTTCAAAAGGCTATACATCAGTGGATGAGAGTATACAAAATGTAAAATATACAAAACTTAAGGGATGTGTATCTAGGCATCATTGGAAAGTATGAAGTCTCAAATCATTATGATCTGGAAATGGTGATATAAAATCCAGGTGTCATTTATTTATGGTGAGCTCTTTAATTTGCATCGCGGAGCTTTTTGTTCTTTTTCGTGATACCTGCTGACAAGGCTCATTAATGCCTTGGTCACCTTTGCTCCAAGTTTCACTACGTCGCCCCGGCGATTGAGTATTTTGTTCAAAATTGAATACAATATTGAAAAAAACACTTAATCGGACGGGCGCTAGCCGATGCATTCAAGCATATGTGACCCAGGCATTACCAAGGCATATGTCCTGCGCGGGTGGATTGCGCCCACTGGCATACAAAAATGCACCCTGAGACTGCCATATTTTGCCAATCAAATCAAAAGAACCATGGTTGATTAGGTTGATTTATGATTCATAGGTTGTTGATAGTCATTTTTGGCTCACACAGTGAGCCTATGGGATCGACCAGGCGTCCGTCCGTTAGTCCGTCCGTCCGTTGGTCCATCCGTCAACATTGGCCGCACAAATTAAAACTGCTATTCGGATTGAGTCATATCCACAGTCATTTTATGCATATCCATAATGCCTATTTGACCTATCATCGCCATTTCCCAAGTTCGCCCGGTTTCCAAGAAATTGCGGATTTTGACATCAAAAAGTCAAATTTTCTGTAAATACTAGACACTTTGTTGAAGTAGAACTTTCAAATAACTTGTAGTTGTTGCTGTATATGCAACTTATTTCCTCTGAAGATTTCAAAGCTCTTGGAATTACAGTTTTTGGTGTTTACTCTATAAAATTTGACAAAAAGTAGGACTTCCCAACTTGCTTCAATTTCACCAAATTCTTTTTGAAAATCATCTACAAGTTACCAGGAGTTCAAATCTGACATTAGTTTTAGGATTTGACCTTTACTTGACCTTCAGTGACCTTTGAAAGGTCAAAAAAGTTTTTTGGATGTAAATTTTGGTCAGCTTAATCACAAAAGACCTTACTGAGCTCTGAATATGTAAAATTTTCAAGGTCAAAGGTCATCAAACTAGGTCACACAACTGTGCTATCTAAGTTTCTCAAAGTTCGAGACTACAAATCCAAAACAATATTTTTGTTTGAAAGTCAGGATATACATTCTTCGAAGGTTCCAAACTGTGTGGGCACAGGACCGTGGGTCCTATTTTTTATTATACAAAAGTCAAAGTTTTTCAAAATGAGCAAAAGGTATTCTAATGTCTGTTTGGGAGCATTGCTTCCCATGACATATGAATCTTAAAATGTAATTCATGACGTTTGAATCTAAACAATGTAATCCAGTTTCCTATGACATGAAATGTAATCTAGTTTTCTATGCTATAGGAATCTTAAAAATGTAATCCAGTTTCTTCTTATTCTGGAAACATGTTCTTTTGTCTTCAACCTATAACACTCACTTATTTATTGAGCTACGGTTTCAACAACCAGAACCTATTTTGTAATATTAAAAAGGACTGTATTTAATTGGACGATCTTTTGGAAATGGGAGTCAGAAATGAGTGTAAAGAAAGAACTTTCACTTGAATTTTAAAACATTTTTAAAATTGAATTTTAAAACGTTTTTAAAATTGGGAACTTTCTCCAACTTTCATTATTCCACACTTTACCCTTTAAGCATGCAACTTGAAAATTTTAATGAAATAATGAAACAAAGCACTCATTGATAGATAGCAAAATTGCCATCGTGTATTTACCCAAAACCAAATCAGATAGCGGCCCTCGTCTGCTCTTACATCTGTAAAAATCTGTAAGAATTTGAAGTTGAATGGATAAGTAGTTTTCCTAGTTTGATGACAAGATTTACTGTACTCCTGGTAGTTTCGGGAATTTTGAGAAAACACAATTTCGCGGCTATTAAATTTCGCGGATTTCACTAGTTAAAATTTCATTATTCTCTGAATCCTCAAGCTTCTGTAAATAAAGTAACCTCATGTACAGTAACACCTCTGTTACATTGTTATTTTTCATATATTTGATCTAATAAGACACTGTAAAAGACATTGTTGCTTAGAATCCCATTTAGAGCCTAATAAAACTGAACAAACATTTTACAAATCACAAAACGCAATGGAGAATGAATTTCACAAATCCCGGGTATTTAATTGACAATTACAAAGATTAATTTTTGCGATTTTACCACAATTGCGAAAAAGCGTGAAACTAAATCACACCCGAAAAATACCAGGAGTACAGTATGTCATGTATGTGTTCTATATATATGCACACCCATCAGCACAAGACGATGACAATCAACACTTTTTCAAGGTGTGATAATCCAGAGATCTCATAGTAGTCCACATAAACTATTCTTGCAGTGCTTGAAGCAATAGACTGATCATAGATTCATAGTATTCCATATTAAAGTGAATTCCATCCTGGTTCCAACCAGGTACCCTTTCACTGATTTTCATCACACCATAAAAAGGCCAAAATCTTGGATATTGTTCTGAGAAGTATGGTATCAACTGTTTTTTAGCCTCGTTATACAACTCAACATTTTTAAACTGTCGATTTTTTACATCAGGATTGCTTTGCTTGGATTCTTCCACAAATGTCGGTTCAAGCCATATAACTCGAGTCTCAGGATGATTTTTTATGCTGTTATTAACAACATCCAAAAACCAGGTAAATGTACGTTTAAAATTTGCAGCATCCCTCATACGTGTTTCGTGATGATTTGCGATTAGTAATATCAACTGAGGGTAAGCCTCATGCGACTTAAGTTGGAGATATTCATTAAAGATGAACTCTTGTGATGTTGGGGATTGTTCGCATGGCGCATATTGATTTGTTTTTCGGCACTTGTTTTTTGTTTTGCCATGTGGAAATCGCAATGTTGTTATCTCAGTATCCATGAAGTATTCCATACTTACATACTCTATTGTTACATGCGAGCCACTATGACGGACATTGGATTTGCCAATCGAATCATTACTGCAATTGTAAAGAAATGAGTCACAGCCATAGCACTCACGTGTATGAAAATACATATCTTCCTGAGGAATATTAGAAAAATATCTCATATCTGGTTCTTTATATCCTGCATTTTCCTTTTTCTCTAAACGGCATTTATATGTTGTTTTAAATGCATTAACAAATGCACGTGCATACCTTGTTGCAGTTGAATCTCCAACGAGAAGTATGTTGCTAAGATTGTTGTTGAACAACATGTTGGGCATATCCACAAGTGTTGCAACGCAATCCTTCGCAATCCAGGACTGTTTGCTCCATACCCCTCTGGCATAGAATTCTCCATTCTCCAAAAAATAATTTTTCAAAAATTCAAGACTGCATTTTGGCTTCTTTCCTGTATGTTTTATCTTCGGCTGCTGAATAGTGTGGGGAGAGTCTGATTTTATCCAACTTACTCCAAGAATACCAATCCAAATACATATTCCTAGAGAAATCGTCAATACAAACTTGAATGGAGAATTCATATTTAGACGAAGGGAATATAGATAAAAATCTCACTGAGTTGATGGTATCACCCTCTATAATATTATCTCATCCAGACAGAGTATTGCAGAATCAATTAAAAAAGATGAGCTTTCCAGGATATTTAGTTCCAATATTTTAGATTGATGTTTTATTGCCACAGAAACTTGTATCAGCACTCGGCAGGTATCTTCCTAGCAAGTCTAAACCAAGGCTTAAGATGTCACTAACATGTGCTATAGTTTTAGGGAAAGTCATACTACTTTATCGGCAACATACAGTATGGCATTTAATTGATCCATTCAATTTCATAAGTAATTTATTAGATGGTCTATGAAATATTAAACTGACTTTGGAATGCAGGACAATGGGAATAGGAACTCATCAATTCATTATTCCGTGTCTCCAATAATTGAACTATGGTATACAACTCAACATTTAACTCCAGGGTTGGAATATAACATTTGAGGTGGGTGCCCTTGCTAACACCTTCAAATAAATTATTTTTCCAGTTAAAGACATTCAATGCAAGAACAAGTGTTACTTTGGAATGGCTCATCGATAAGATATTTCCCTGAGGATGAGTCATTCCGTGGTAACATATGGTTTGTCTTCAATTGAGAAATAGTTTTTTTAAGATAATACCAATGACACTGATCTGCTCAGTTCATGTACAACAACAATACTATAACAATATGTCACAACTTGTGGATATGTCACCACTTGTGGTAGTGATATAATAATGAAAAATTATGTTGTAAGACACCACTCCTAATGACCAGACTAAATTGTAATTTAACAGAACGTCTCCAAGATTCAGTTTCAAATATTTCTGAAAGTTTATTAACTTATACATGATATTTCTTTGATATTCATAGCTTTCCATCACACAATGATAACTGCCATGGTTTATAACATCTTACAGTTCAACAGATGATGAGCACAATACTTTAGGTGTTTTGTCCAAAATATAGTTCAGTACACCAATCAAATATTTTTTTGTGACAGTCAAAGCAATACTGTGCTATATAAAGGGATTTAACCATAAGAGACTTTCCTTTCAAAGTGAAATAATGCATCATCAATGGTAACATTTATTTTGTAAAGGCTTTATTCCTACTAACACTCAATTCATTGAATATACATGTATAAATAAAATCCACTGTGTGACAAAAAATGTTACCAGAGTCTCTATAAATCATTTTCACTCTTGGCTTAACATAGTGAATTATAATTCAACAATAATAGCAAACATTTTATGAGGGTAAATTGAAAGTATATAGAATACCTGGATACATCCACTGCATACATCCACTGCATACGCCTAATGCATATAAATTCCCAATTTTATTTAAAATACAATTATATCCATGATAACATGTTCAGGGAGAGAACCCCCAGTGTTTTCATATATTAAGATAATATGAAATTAACTTTTGCCTTTGTATAATTTTTTCAAGATGATATTTGGAGCTAAAGAAAGAATTTGGCTAAAGATATGAATTGGTGGAAATTGAATTGTAAAATATGATACAACTAGATCCAAGTTTAGAAAACAATCTCAGAAGCAAAATTGTAAAGCGAAACATTGAATCAGTACCATTTCGATAATTTGATTACTGCAATTTTTTTGCTTTTCTGATTTTAAATCATCTCAATTAAAATAACTTAATACATCTTTACATGAGGATATATTACAGTATATATTTTGTACATTTTTTACAAGCCTACATTTATATTCAATATAAAAATACACTACCCACATATAATATTTACAAATACATAGTAGTGTTATAAAAAAGATAATGTGATGTCTTACATTCATTTCTGTACATGTAAGTACAATAAACACATGTCATAGAAATTCTAATATTAACGAATTCACATATACAACAATCTTTAGTGATATTTAATCATATACTGTACATGTATTTACAAAATACAATGTGTACCAAAATTATTACATGATTCAATGTGTGGATTTCATTGCACAAAACACACAGTGATAAATATCGCACTTTGAACATCAAAATGGCCATGATGTAATTTACCCAGCACGGCCAAAACCTAACACCCAATCAGATCAGTAATTTGTACTTTTATCTGTAAAAATTTCATGTTGAACAGATCGGCGGTTCTCGAATTTTGATATGATTTGTGTGGAGCTCGATTGATTGATTGGGCAGTTCATACGTGGCAGTTTCGGGATTGAGACCGGAGCTGTTACAGATGCATGCACTCCAATCAAGACAAAATAAAGTACTTTTTCAAAGTGCGATAAAATCACTGAATATAAGCACACATTTTCATGATCATGAGATACAGATATGGCTATTTATACTTTGTCCTACTTAATAATGTCTCATTAAGAATCCATCAAATTCTTAGTGATATAAAGTTCATATATCAAATGCAGAACTGACCTTCTTTAATGTAAATTGTCAACACATTAATCAGAGATAAGAGAGAGAGCTTATTATTTCTGAAATCCCAGTCTACAGCTTTAAAATACTGTATTTTGAGTTGTGTACCATTCCACACATTAAGTTTCTTAGATTTTGTGGATCTTTGCAGGATTTGTTGTTGATCAAATGTTCTACTTTATAAATTATCACAGATATTTCAACTGTATATACAACAATGTTTGATAGCCATGTTACTCTGGCGTACCTACCCACATAACCCAGTAGGCCTTATAAGGGATGAAATCACCATCATGGTACTTTCAGTTATCTACATTTTATTCTTGTATAATAAATAATATGTAGTCACGAATTATAGCTTATTGATGAAGTGTACTGAATTAGGCTAATACTAGTAATTAATGGACAAATACCACATGTATAGTACATATGTATAGTGATTTTCCAATCTAAATGCAGAGATTCAGACAACAGTAGCAGGATGGGGAACACCACCCCCTACTGTGGGTCCTGGCTCCATTCGTCGCACAACACTTCCTGCCATTGGACGCCTGGTCACACCCTCAATCCTGCGTACTCGATGACGGTCTTTCTCCATGACACGACTGACATTCTGAAAATTCAACACACTTAACTGTATATCTTCTTTCATAGCTAATTATGTGCCACAAATATTTTAATCAGGTGATTTTTCAGTACCAGACTTGTGACAAATTGTCACCACTTCAAATCATTGGATCAAATCAAAAAGATAAATTTGTGAAGGAATCCTGCACAATTATTAATCTGTTCAAATAAAACAGCAAACAGAAAAAATAGAAAAAAGAAAATGTCAACACTTGACATTTGTTACAGATGCCAAACACCAACCACCGAAAGTCAAACACCAAGCACCAAACTGGATATTACTGGATAAACCAGTAATACCTCTTTGGTACACGCTATATTCTTTATGGATCAACATTTAGAGGAAGGGGAATAGAAGGGGGCCCATATTCATAATAGTTTTTTATAATAGTTTTACATTAATATTACAAACCTCAGCACTCATCCAGCCAACTACATCTTTCTCTTCCCTTAGTCGTTTCTTGTCAATGTAACTGACGATACAACTGGCTGGCACCCATAGGATAATAGAGAACACGAGGATTGTACCCACAATGTTAGCACGCATAAATTGGACTGAAAAATAAGAAAAATTATTGTACCACTACCTTTACGTCATTTTATGATTGGTCGAACATGTTGTGTATTGTAGCATGACTAACCTACATTACTCTTGTTCTGACATCAATGTGTATGACTTACATATTGTGTTGAGTTCAATTTGCATGGTTAACCAACTGTAGTGACATTAATGTGCATTGTATTGTAATCAATGTGCATAATGTACATAATTGTACTGACATCAATGACACTTGCTTAGTCATTGTAATAAACCCAATGTGCATCATAAACCTACTGCATTGACATCAATGTGTTTAGCTTACCTATTGTATTGACATCAATGTGCTTGATTTCCTATTGTATTGACATCAATGTACTTGACTTTCATATTGTATTGACATCAATGTGCTTAGCTTACCTATTGTATTGACACCAATGTGCTTAGCTTACCTATTGTATTGACATCAATGTGCTTGGCTTACCTATTGTATTGACATCAATGTACTAGGCTTACATATTGTATTGACATCAATGTGCTTAGCATACCTATTGTATTGACACCAATGTGCTAAGCTTACCTATTGTATTGACATCAATGTGCTTGGCTTACCTATTGTATTGACATCAATGTACTTGGCATACATATTGTATTGACATCAATGTACTTGGGTCACATATTGTATTGACATCAATGTGATTGACTTACCTATTGTATTGACATCAATGTGCTCTATAATACTCCAGAACCTGGTGACCAGATCTTGAACTTGTTCTTTACAAATACCCTATAAAAGGAACAAAAAAATAATTGTGAAAAATGTATTATGGATTAAAAATGAGGTTTTAAACTTGAATTATTTGAAATACGAGAGCATTGATGATGTACACCATACAGTTTACATATACTGTAGGTATTTCTAACTGAGTAGCAAATTCCAATGAGCAAATTATTAGTGAAATGTGTGACAATGTAATAATCATTTTGGAAATTCTTCAGCAGATTCCAGTCTCTAAGGCATCAGTATATACAATTTGAACAAATCTGTCAACTGGTGTATTAATTATCAAAGATTGCAATTTTATGAAAAAATGGTCATTCTAAAATGAGCTGCCATACTGAAAATTTCTTCTCAGAGATACAGACGAACAGAGGAATGGACAAGTGGATGAATGGATGGCTTCTCTATATCTCAATGAAAATTAAATGTTAATGTATTCATAATGCTAAAACATACCGCTTCACAGTAGCCACGGACACATGGTTTTCCATCAGATAGTAAAATAGCCTTTCCATCTAGTTTGGTGTAAGGCGTACATGTTGAGCCTACTTCTTTTTCTTTACAACACCAAAGACAAGCTTCCTCCACTGAAACACATATTATTGTAGTGTAGATGGATAATTGATGAAATGAGAATGCTTCAAAGTATTCATATTCATAGTACACTATTTATATTATAAGTCAGTGTTATGATTGTTCAGGACCTCTGGAACAACCCTCATAGAAGTATAGTAGTTTTTCATATTTTAATAGAAGTTATTCTATGGTAAGAAATATGTGTATTGATTATGATTTAAGTCTGAAAATATACAGAGGAGAGGGTTGAAATTAATTTTTAATAGATTTTACATTATTCAAAGCCTCAGGGACATTATTGCAATTGTACATTGAAATCAATAAGTCATGGCTAAACAATGTAAATGTATATAAAATGTATATGTTTAATAATGTAGGAGATATATTAGCTACTAGTTGATGCCTTGAGGCATTGCTCCAAGCAATATCAAAAATCAATATCAACAACACGTAAGTAAATAAATATAGTATTTAGCTCTGCTTTTTGTTATCAATTGTTAACATTTTCAGAATGTATTGTTACTCAACAGATAAAATTGTACTAAGTGTGATGTTTGACTATGCTTTATCAAGAACCATGAGAGCAGCATTGGGGATACTCCTCATTTACAATGCCTGCATCACAGAAATTCATGCTCAGACTGTATCTACTGAGAACACTGCTCAAACTGGACAAGAGGCTCAATCAGTTATTGTAGAACCCAAATCAAAGTGTGATACATCTGCATTCAAACACATTGAAGGTCAGAGCGGGTGTCAGAGTGAACACAATCAGTTGCAGGACTCTAAAGGGATGAGAAAAGATACACATTTAACCATAAAGGATGCTCAAATGCCACAGAAATCTCAAACTAAAGAACAGAATCAGTCCATGAAGAACAATGAATTAAAAACAAGTGTGACTGAGAATTGTGACACTACGGAATATTGTAGAAAGGAAGCTGATACCAAGAAAGCTAACACTAAAACATTTAACACAAATAGTAAAGGAGAATCAGATAAAGCTATTACTCAACAACCTGAGAAAAATACTGAACAGAAATCTGAAAGCGTAACATCAGTCAATCAAGAAGACAATGACACAGGGGTGATGCCCAAGAAAGAACGATTTGTTGTATACCAATGTCATGGCCATTGTGCAGGGTGGGGAGACAGAACACGTTCTATCATCATAGCCTACCTCATTGCTCTACTGATGAAACGCTCCTTTATACTGGACATAACTGATCCATGTAGTCTAGATGGTGTACTTGTACCAAATAAAGTTAACTGGGCAAGGAGACTACCAAATGGGCTTTCCATTGTTGATGTAGAACACTATGTTAATACATTGCCTTCAAAACCTTTCGCTGACTTAATAAGCCAAGATAAAGACTTGAATGACATTTTCCCAGAAGATGTTGTTACCATAAAAAGCCCAATAGCAATAGTTGAACAGTTTGCACGAAATCCAAGACATCACAAAGTGCTTGCATCATTGGGGTATGATATGTCAAGGTTTACTCAATGTAGAATGTATGCTATATTTTATGATGAAATTTTCAAGTTGAGTCCAAAACTCCAACATGAGCTTGATATATTTATATCAAAATCCAAAATACAGGAAGGTGGTCAGCTAATATGTGCACAGTTGAGAATGGGAGGCCCATATATAAAAGGAGACATGAAATTTAACGACATGGAAGACCTTACAGTTGTGTGGGATTACATTAAACAATGTATAACTCCTGATACAACTGTGTTCATCACATCTGATGCTAATGAAGTCAGGCAACAGGCAAAGAAAATATTTTCTAAAAGATGGATTGATCATGAGGGGTTTTCATCTCACATAGGATCTGGGGAAAGGGAGTTAAGATGTAAAGGACAGAGGAAAACTATTTTAGATTTCCATTCGTTGGCCCTTTGCGATTCGTTGATTGTAAGCACTGGGACTTATGGCCAGTTGGCAGCTTATAGAAGACAGCAAGGATTCAATGACTTTCACATTTTTAGCAAGAAGAAGATACACTAAACGTCATTTCTGGAACACCAGGCCAGGAAGGTGTTATTCCTAGCACCTGATTAAATAGCACTACCTCTGCTTTTGCGTTTATTTCAGACAACAGTTCCAGTTGTTACATTGCTTAAAACTTCTTGAAGACAATAAAATTTGGTTTCATATTCAAATAAATCTTTTTTCAAAAGTGCAAAAATGTGTATATATGACAAGGATTGATATCACAGGGTGGGAATGTCTAGTTTTGGTAAAGCCTAAATCACTTCAAAATCTTGAAAAAGTGCAAGTTAATTTTGCACATTTATTTCAGAATGTGGTCTATATCTAAAAAAGGGTCTTGGCCATATTTACAGTAATTTGGCACTATTCATCCACCATATTTAGTATTTCCAACATGCTTGTATGTTTTTCACTCTATTTTGGGGAATATAAACAAGTTTTGTTTCACTATACATTAAAAAGTATAATTGATATAAATGACTTCAAATTAAAAATTTGGTTTCTGAACTCAAAGATGTCAATTTGGAATTGAACTTAGTGCTAGTTTGAGATTATTTCATGATATAAATGCAAAATGAAAATAAAGTACTTACATTTATCACATATACAAGGCACCAATCCTTTGCTCTCACAGAAATTCACGCAAGCCCCATTTATACAAGTACCATTCTCTACGCACTCTGTACCATTATCTTTGCTTATGGGTGGTGGACAGACAGTGGTTCTCCCATCACAGTAAGCTTTACCCTCACACGTGGCATCAATTTCTGCCTCTTCTTGACACACCTCAGTAGTTGGGGCAATCTGACAGCCAATGCAGCATACCGTATTGTAAGAACTGTAATAAGAATTCAGACATCATTTTATACAAATCTATACATGCATAACGTGCAAATACATCAGGACATCAATGGTTCTCTGCAAACTTCTAGCATCATTTTAATACACATCTTTCCATTTGAATTCTGAAAATTAATCATCGGATATTTGGGGAAAAACTTGACATTGCTATAAAAATGCCCAAGAACAAGTGTACTAACCTGCACTTTGCATTTGGTCTGAGATAACAGTTAGGAGTACAACAAGGGTCCATATCCTTCTTTCCATTAACGCCAGCATCACATTCCTCTCCCTCCTCCACCTTAGAGTTACCACAGAACTTAGCAGCTTTCTCTGAAACAAGAGGATTTGACTTTTCAATATACTTCCTCATGCTTTTAAATTCATAGTTTTATTTATATTATAGATTCATTGCTAACTGTAAAAGGATCTGAAAAGAGACTATGTTTAAATTCCTCTCATTGAAATTACGATGACAGCAATAAATAGTGTAACATTTTGGCAGTAAAAAGCATATATGATAATGTCCACCTTACAATTCTAATTTTATTTTCTAAAAATACTTTGAAATATCTGAGTTACCGATAATCAAGCTACAATTCATTAAAACAAAAAAAATTACGCAGGAAATTCTATAGTTCTATATGTAAAAAGAAGTAATAAGCTTGAACTTCTAAAACTTCCGAAAAAACAAAGCCTAATGTTGACAGAGGGAACACTTTTCTTATCACAATTATATATACACCTTTCCATTAGCAGTCCAACATAATGGCCAGGTTATAGAACGTCTACTTACGTGTGAAACAGAAATCTGATTTTGCCTCCAATACACTGGAAACAAACCTCTTACTGCATGGAGAGAAATACTGAAAGAAACAAGACATGATGACACTCAGATAACAGTTTTTACCATGAACAAACTAATGAGTAAAATGTCATTTGTTTAAAAAATATGGATTTCAATTCACAAGATGTATTGGAGTTTTTATAATCTGTGCATGTTCCAGCAAATTCAAAACTTGTGTCTGACAAATATTCATATACGCCAACTCAATATATTCATATTCATACATATGGGTGGTAAAAAATTAAGGAGTGAGTTATCAAATTAAAAGAATGGTTAATTAAATCATCTTAAATTCAAACTATCTCCCGAAGAGATGGAGTGATTAAATATGTGCCCCTACTACATGATTTGTCAATATTTTGGATTATTATTTAAAATAAATATATTATTTAAAATAGATATATCATTTAAACGTAGGCAATCATTAACTGAATGATACAGACATATTTGCAATGTTTCCCTACCTTATTATTTGTGTCATATCCAGAGACTGAGTAGGCATACATGATGTACTTGCCATTATCAAAAGAGCCGGGTGAACAGGCCGCAGTATCAGGGTCATGCTCCGAGCCCCAGTTATGACCAAACTCTAGAATAGACGTCATCTGGATTAATACTTATATATTGAATGATGCAAATTGTCATGATCAGATTCTATAACAGTCTATTGTAACAGTCAAGATTGCAGAGTTAAAATATGATTGAAATATATTCTATGTGTACTCTATTGCAAACCCTTCTGTGCTGTTTATAAGCAATGTTCCAAAGGGAATAATACAGAAAGTATGGTTAACAAACAGGTTATATATTTTTAATTGAAAGTATTGTTCTCCACAATTGGATTGATGACACAAAAACCAATTTCAATGCTATTGTCTGCTTAGTAGATACAGTTTAGTATTACAAACCATGAGCTGTAACAAGGTCAGCCTCTTGTGTCAGAATGCGATTGCCATAGCGATTAAGAGCACTACTCCATCCTGTGTTCAGGTACAGTGTGTACCCACCCTTGAAATATGCTGGAATAGTACATATTTAAGATATAGAAATCCTTCCTCAATGCAAAAATTTGCAATGTTACAAAGTACTAATTTGCATGTGCAAATGTACTAAAATTACCAGGGAATTTGGCAGTGACTTAATTTGGCAGACTTAAACAATTTCCAAATTGAAACACCTGCCAAGCACAGTATTTGTCATCTCCTTTTATTTAACTATTTAGTATTTACCCTCTCAACAATTTTATGATATAACCAGCTGATGAGCAAATAAGAGATTGACAATTCAATCAATGGCTATATAGAAACATTATTATCATAATAAATATAGTAATATATGATTTATTTAACAATAATTAAAATGTTTAAAGAAATAATGAACATAATAAAACATGTTTTATCAAGATAAATATGTATTATTTTTATTAATATTGTTAATGTTATAGTTAGGGTAGAAAGATCGTGGGAAGAGGGGTTAACTGATGAAAGCGAAGAGGAAAGAGCAAATAACTATTTTTCTAAATAAATCTAAAAATCTAGAAAAATGAATGTAATCACAAAATCACAATTACAATAACAAATGTATATAAAGAAATCACAAGTGGTGAATAATTGAACAAATGACTATTTCCTACTATGATTAGAAAGATAAGCTTCTATGAATAAAGCTAAAACATATAAGCTCAATTTTTGACACAGACAACTCGCAATGTGCCTAAATAGCTCACTGGAACTTGCTGGACATCTTTTATTGGAGGCAATGCAGAGTCAGTGTGTTCTGTTTTACTATTAAAATCTCAAAAATAAAAGATTCACATGTATAACTTCATTAATCTGAATTCTGGGCAAAGTTGCAAATAGCCTCATGGAGGATTGTAACTAAGTACTCCATCCTATGATGAGATAACCCCATAAGGATGAACTTTGATACACTCATTTGCTTTCCTCGATGCTCCATGGTGCAACCCCTGTCCCTTTCTATGACTATTACTTCCTGCTGGTATTTGCTTATATAAAGTGTCCCACAATGCAAAAACAAAATTTGAATTAAGTGGCACCCACCCACCCATCAGTACAAGGTGACGACAATTAGATGAAAAATTAGAATTAGATTCTAATTTAGATAAAAAATTAAAAATCTCAGGGATGATAGATATATGTTTATTTCACCCAGACACCCATCCACCGTTTTATGGTAGTACTATGTGCATCCGTCCATCACCATTTTATAAATCTATTGAATGGAAGTTACCAAAATGGAGGTTATAAATGTGTTTCATATCAATAATGGATGAGCTGATGAACATGGATACAACAACATATGCTGATGAACATGGACACAACAACATATGCTGATGAACATGGACACAACAACATATGCTGATGAACATGGACAAAACAACATATGCTGTTGAACATGGATATAACAGCATATGCTGATGAACATGGATACAACATATGCTGATGAACATGGACACGACAATAAATGCTGATGAACATGGATACAACAACATATACTGATGAACATTAATACAACAACATATGCTGATGAACATGGATACAACAACATATGCTGATGAACATGGATACAACAACATATGCTGGTGAACATGGATACAACAACATATGCTGATGACCATGGATACAACATTGACAACAGTGAGTTTATAACACCAAATATTCTCCTTATCCCTAAATCCTTCATTTAAATAAAATGCTCAAACTAAATACTCGGGGTGGAAGGTGTGACAATTGTGCAAAAAATGACTTTTTGAGCTGGATGGAATTTCTGTGTATTTTTCATTCTATTAGGGTGTCCTGCATAAGGGATTTCGCCTGCGAAGCATATAACTCTTGCGAACATATCTAAATATTGGTCCGAAGAAGACATACCTTGAATTTTTTCGAAAAAATTGGCTAAAAATGGAAACTACAAAAAGTTAAAATGTTCAACTCAAACAAAACTATAGCTATTTAATATTAACACTATGTATTATTTAATGTTTTTCAGATGTTTAAGGACCTTCATTAGTGTACTAGTGTTTAGAAATAAGATAATTAAGGACAAAATTTGGCATTTTTGACCATTTTCGCTTTCAGCAGTAACATATAGTTCCTTATATCTTGAGTTTAATGTTGACTGGTTGTTGTAATTTTGATCAAATCTGTTCTTGTACATGTCTTCTTCCATTTAAGATACAAAAAATGTATATTGGACCACCAATGGTCATATTAGAGCTTTCAGATCTCCCCTACCCCATTTATTATGAAAAATTACTGAAACATATGAAAATGTAAAATAACTTGAATTTATAGACTTTAACAATGTTGTAGCTATTCTATATCAATATTTTGTATTATTTAATGTTTTTCAGATATTTCAGAACCTTTTATTGGTATACTAGTGCCTAGAAATGAGACATTTAAGGACAAAACTTGGCATTTTTTAATCATTTTAGCTTTCAGCAGTAACATATAGTTCCTCATATATTGAGTTTTATGCTTACTGGTTGTTGCAATTTTAATCAGATCTGTTCTCGTAGATGTCTTCTTCCATTTAAGGTATAGAAAATGTATAGTGGACCACCAATGGTCATATTAGAGCTTTCAGATCTCCCCTACCCCATTTATAATGAAAAATTATAAGAAAAATATGAAAATATAAAATAACTTGAAACTATAAACTTTAGTTAAGTTGTAGCTATTCTATATCAATATTATGTGTTATTTAATCTTTTTAAGATAATTTAGAACCTTTATTGGTAAACAAGTGCCTAGAAATGAGACATTTAAGGACAAAACATGGCTTTTTTACCATTTTCACTTTCAGCAATAACATATAGGTCCTTATATCTTGAGTTTAATGCTGACTGGTTGGTGCATTTTTCGTCAAATTTGTTCTTGTAGATGTCTTGTTTCATTTACGATATAAAAAAATGTATAGTGGATGACCAATGTTCATAATGAGCTTTCAGATCTCCCCTACCCCATTCATTAGGAAAAATGACCGGAAAATATTAATAAAAAGTAAAATAACTTCAAATTATGAACTTTTACAAAGTTGTACCTATTCTATGTCAATAATATGTATTATTTAATCTTTTTCTGATGTTTCAGGACCCTCATTAGTATTCTAATGCCCAGAAATGAGATATTTAAGGACAAATCTTTTTTTTCATTTTCGCTTTCAGCAATAACGTATAGGTCCCTTTATATTGAGTTTTATGCTAACTGGTTGGTGCATTCTTGGTCAGATCTGTTCTTGTACATGTCTTCTTCCATTTAGGATATAAAAATGTATATTGGAAAACCAATGTTGATATTAGAGCTTTCATGTCTCCCCTGCCCCATTTATAATGTAAATGAAAAAGTAATTTCAAATCATAAACTTTAACAAAATTGCAGCTATTCTCTATCAATACTATGTATTATTTAATGTAACCTTCATTTGATTACATGTATCTAAAATTTGGCGTTTTTAGCATTCTGCATTTAGCAGTAGCATATAATTTTCCACAATTATAATTCTTTGATGATAGATTCATATATGTTTTCTATTGAATCTGTCTTCTTTGATTTAAATTTAAGAAAATGTATGTAAGACAAACAATGTTTTTATTAGAGGTCTAAGATCTGCCCTCCACCATTTAATAAGAAAACCAACACAAATGTTATTATTGCATGTTAATATTCGTAAACTTTTCAAAAGTTTAGCACATTTATTTGCACACTAAAATCAAAAAATGGCACATAAATGGGCAAAATGACAAATTTTTCACTTTCAGCAATAGTTGTTTATATTTTTAGTTGAATGGTGATTGTTGATATATTTTAGATCATATATATTCAATTATGTGTCTTGTTATCTTCAAAGCATGGAAAATGTGTTTTAAACACAAATATACATATTAGGGATAAAATTACTACACTACCATGTTTTTAAAAGATTACTCAAAAATAGAATAGTGCGAAATAATTTTGTAACTTCACAGTTTACTCTCATATGAATCAAAGGATATGTCTATATATAAACATGATTGTTCACAACTCTCGAACTTAATCTAGCAACAGCCTGATTTTTCAAATCTCCCTGGTTCTATGTTAGAGCTGCATTTAAGTCATTTTAAAGGTCTAAGTTGCTCATGACACCACAAGCTATATATTCAGATATGTAAGATCTCTAAATAATTTTTATAGTTCTGAGAAACTCATCCTAAAATATTGTCCAACGATGTGCACTATGTTGTTTATTGCCACATGGACAGGTAGCAATACACCCTTGACTAGAAACTTTGTATTTGCAATTTTCTCTGCCTTTTGCCATTTTACATTTGCCAATTGCCAAGGACATATGTTTTTTGTGTTGCTACGAAGGTTTGTTTGTGAGTACTGGTACAAGACACCCATCTTTGATATATCTTCAAATAGGTATTGCACTTTGAGATTCATAGTAATTTAGAATGCTACCTAAATGGAGGACATAAGAAACTTTAAGAGCTCAACTCTCATCCTCTTTGCAAGCAACAGACTGAATACAAATTCTCTCAACATTGAATTCCTTTGTCTTGTCTGCAGCACTGTAATAGACATGGGCCATAAGGAGAGTGTCAACTTCTTCATTTCACAATGTTTGCATTTACCAAAATATCCCCAAGCCCAATATCCATCATGAACTTCCTAATTACACCACCCTTAGGTGTAATATGGAAATCACCAAGCCTTTGACAACATTGCAATTGATATGAGGGAATCACTCAGATGCGAGTAGGTAGTTACCAGTTTTGCCACCAGGTGGCTGATTCGGGGGAAATAACATGGCAGGGTATTACAAAATTCCCTTAAACTTGAATATGCATCAGTTTTAGTGGTTCACTTTTCAAATTACCCTTATGTATGTTATAGTTATACAAATTAAAATAAGTCCAGGAAAAGAAAATATTATCTGCCCAACACAAGAAAAGATATTTCACTTTTTGTAGTTTTACAACATGGGGTTATGGGGAATCTCCACGACCTAGAAGTCACATTTTCAAAGAAAATTAAATTTTCAAAGTTGATCAACTCTTTTCAAAACCACACTTTTAGATGTAATTTTATATGTAGATTCCAAATATGGCACCAGTTTGATTGAATTGTTAATTTTTTTTAATGACGTAAATCAAGATTATTTCTACTCGCATCAAGGATATTCAACCAATATGGCTTGATCACTGGTTATGATTATCACACTACTATACCCCATTACATTTTAATATGTTCCTAGTGTTCTACTATACATTGCATAGATTCATGAGCAGTTTGCAACGTATTATTACCAGAAAGCCCAAATAGACAAAGATAGAGAATACCCGCCCCATTTGCAACTCAACTTTAAATGTCTAATTTTTAGACTTGTATACTCATGAAGTTCCTGAAACATCTGAAAATATCAAATAATACATAGTATTGATCTAGAATAGCGACAACTTTCTTAAAGTCTATACTTTGAAATTGTTTGGTTTTTATATTTCTGGTTATTTTTTCAAAATGGGGTAGGGGAGATATGTAAGCTCTCGTGTAATGTCAGGCTGTCCTTACATGTTTAAATACCTTAAATCAAAGTAGGCAGGCAAAAAAACAGATTTGTTCAAGAATCCATCAACCAATCAGCATAAAACTCAAGATAAAAGGAAATACAGTAATGTTATTGCTAAACGTGGAATTTTGTTCTTAAATGTATAATTTTTAGACACTAGTATATTAATGAAGGTCCTGAAACATTAATTATTCCATTCAATAACACATAAGGAATGGCTACATCTTTGTTAAAGTTTATACTGGTAATTTGAAGTTATTTTTTATATTTTCTGGTCATCTTCCCTAATAAATGGGGTAGGGGAGATCTGAAAGCTCTAATACGAACATTGTTTGTCCACTATACATTATCAATACCTTAAATGGAAGAAAACATGTTCAAGAACAGATTTAATCAAAAATGCATCAACCAGTCAGCATAAAACTCAAGATATAAGGATTTATATGTTATTGCTGAAAGCAGCATTGATTAAAAAATGCCAAGTTTTGTCCTTAAATGTCTCATTTCTAGTCACTTGAATACCAATAAAGGTTTTTAAAAATCTTAAAAACGTTAAATAACACATAATATTGATATAGAACAGCTACAACTTTATTAAAGTTTATAATTTCAAGTTATTTTACATTTTCATATTTCTCGTTTATTTTCCATAATAGATGGGGTAGGGGATATCTGAAAGCTTTAATATGAACATTGTTTGTCTACTATACATTTTCTATATCTTAAACGGAAGAAGACATGCACAAGAACAGATTTAATTGAAAATGAAACAATCAGACAGCATAAAACTCAAGATATGAGGAACTATATATTACTGCTGAAAGCGAAAATGATAAAAAAAAATGCAAAGTTTTGTCCTTAAATGTCTCATTTCTAGCCACTTGTATACTGATAAAGGTTCTGAAATATCTTAAAAACATTAAATAACACATAATATTTATATAGAATAGCTACAACTTTGTTAAAGTTTATAATGTCAAGTTATTTTATTTTTCATATTTTTGGGTAATTTTGTATAATAAATGGGGTAGGGGAGATCTGAAAGCTCTAATATGAACATTGGTTGTCCACTATACATTTTCTATACCTTAAATGGAAGAACACATGTACAAGCACAGATTTAATCAAAAATGCAAGAACCAGTCAGCATTAAACTCAAGATATAAGGAACTATATCTTAATGCTGAAAGCGAAAATGATTAAAAAATGCCAAATTTTGTCCTTAAATGTCACATTTCTAGACACAAGTACACTAATGAAGGTCCTGAAACATCTGAGAAACCTTAAATAACACATAATATCGATATAGAATAGCTACAACTTTGTTTGAGTTGAACATTTCGACTTTTTGTAGTTTCCATTTTTAGCCATTTCTTTTCTAAAATATTCAAGGTATGTCTTCTTCGGAACAGTATTTAGATATGTTCGCAAGAGTTATATGCTTCGAGGCGAAATCCCTTATGCAGGACACCCTGATAGAATAAAAAATCAGTAGAAATTCCATCCAGCTTAAAAAGTCATTTTTTCCTTAACGGAGCCTCTTAGAAAATTTTCCACCCCGAGTAAAAAGCTGTGCGAATCAACCAATAGCTGTGAGTGTGATGGGAAAACTATGGGTTTACATATTATGGGTTTACATATGTGATTACTGTGAACTACATTTACTTAAGTATATTCCAGTGAAAGTATTAAATCAATCATGTACTGGATATTAAACTTGTATAATCTTGTTTTCAGACATTCAACAAGGCTAAAAGATCCAGTTACTATGTCATCATTAATTACAAGTGATGTGTTTTGACAAATTAAAATCAGGGTTGCTATGACATTTTCAAATCAATATTTCACAACCTTCTCTGACCACATTAGACAATTGCGAGGGGATTCATTGAACCATGAAAATAAAGATGAAAATTACTTTCTGTCTATACATGTACCATGTTATAAATTATTTTTATTTAATCAAATTAAAATTTTCATATTAATTATCACACAATGTAAAATCAAAATCAAACACCACATCAAAATGCCAAATACCATGCAAAATGCCATGTAATACTAATCAACATATGAAACAAGCCATTTTAATTGTGATTAAAAATGCAGCACCCATCTACATTTATATTAAGTGTGCAGAAATGACACATGTTATACACATACTGACATAATAGTAACAGTAAGACACTGCAAACCACACCCAACTAAAGCAACTCAAACTATGACACACTAAAAATTCATAATTGAATTGAATACGTTCATTTGAGCAGCCAGCCATCCTCCTATGCAGGTGTCTAGAAACCATAGCTTCTTCTTCCCAAAAATGAAGAAGATTCTTCTTCCCAAAAATGAAGAAGAAATTCTGGATTTTGGAGCCCTGTGCTCGGAGGATGGCAGTCAGCATATCGCATAATATTCCTCAAACTGAAGGCTTTTGTATCAAAGCCAAAAATAAACATATCTTTACATGCCTTTTATATGTCGCAATATAAAGCCCATTGTTATGTGTCACGTAGAATGTATTCATTCCAATTATTACTTTAGTACAATATTAATATCACTAGTTGCAAACAGGATTGTATTTATTATATAATTTTCAAAGGAAAACAGTGAATGACAAGACTGTACAATTAATGTGTTGCACATGTCCAAACTTGAACGATTAAAGACAATTTTAAAAATACTTTCTTAAGTTATTAAAAATGTTAACCAACACAAAACACAATGAAATCTGCAACTAGGTAACTAGGTAACTAAGGGACGCATGAAGCTGTCAATCACCTGATGAGCAGATCCCGCCCACTGAGTAAGATCGAGGTGATGCGATATACGCTAGGCCTAACACGCCCCCTTCAAAGGGCAAATATGTAAAGAGATGGGACAAACAGAACTGCTTGTAATGAGAATCACGGCTAAACACCTGAAATTGAAAATCCCCGAATGTGTACATCCTGTTACGTTATTAAACATTACTTAAGCATTTTGGTCGTTCACTATTAGGGATGCAATGCATTAGCTCAGCTATGACTTTTGTATTTCATCTGAAATAAATAAACATTCTATGTTCAACCCTATTAAGATTTACCATGCAACTCTTAATGATTTGACAGCCAATAAAGTTCTCGAAACAAACAGTTTGCCCATTAAAAAAATTCATCTCTCAGAACATATCATTTTTGAAACATCACCTAGTAGTTTTATATTTTTTATCTTTTCCAAAAACCTGACAACCGTGAACTTTTGCAGAAGAGTCAATTTTATCATGTTAAATCAGCTTTCTATCTTCTGTTTTTCATTTGTACTTAAAGCAGCTAAATTGTCAAATGATTAAGAGTCTGTAAGGACCCATGCATCTAACATTTCCATTTCCTGAAATCTAGGAAAGCAATGTGTATTAGTAATGCTTTATGGTCATAGTTCAAAAAACAGCCATTCAAAACCTTCTAAAATGCATACAGTAAATCCAAGATGCAATCCCAAAACAATTTTCCAGCTTAATTCAAGGATAATCAAATGAGGCACTTGGCAGAGAAGTAGGAAGTGACCTCACGAAGCTAGACATTGTAGGGAATTGTGGGATGTACAGAGGAGATACACAGAGGATTTATTGAAGCTGTTTGTTGATATGGGGTTTTGTTGAGCATTGAGAAACCCATACCCCATGCAGGAGAATGTGATACCCTATGAATATTATACACTTGGGAAAATACATACTATTTGTTAGATCCCAATAGACGAATCACTATGTTCAGAGAGGTAAGGATTTTTGATGGTATAAGACACTCACAATGAAAATATCTCATATTAAAATATATGACAATTAAGGAGAAGGAGGTAGAACATGATGTATGAAAGACTTTATTATCATGTGACTTTATTATCATATGATTACAATTGATTATCTGAATATGACATAATAATGTGTTATTTTAATAACAATTCTCCATGTTTCTTAATTTTTCATTGATGTAAAATTAATTGTGGCAGAAATTATAAATAATTAATTGAACTGATTAATCAAAATAATGAATGGATCGTGAATTCTAAATCTCTCCTCAAAAGCATGATAAGTGTGTCCCCCCAACCAATCACAATCATAAAAAGGAGCCAGATGGAGTCTGGGTGTGACCCCCCCCCCTTCATAATTGAAATATTGAATTATAATATCATGTGCCATTTCCTGAGCTGGAATATTCTACCCTCAATTAAACAATGTAAGGAGATGGAGCCTCAAAGAAACAGGTCATAAATTGTAACATGTTACTCAGTAGGCCTATAGCCATAGAAAATAGTTATGGGGTTAGTGATGTTAGTTAAACATGTGCCTTTAACAGAAGACTGTACATTAAACAGTAACTCATCCAACTCTTAACATCCAAGAAACCCTGACAGATCAGATAATCCACAACATTGTTTCAATCTCTTTCATCATATTTAAGTCTCATCTTGTACATTTTGTAATCTTTAAACTTTCCAAAACGTCAATGTACTTTATATCTCATCTTGTACATTCAGTAACCTTTAGAATTTTTCAAAACAGCCATTTTATATATTCAATAAATTCAATGTACTTTATAAGGGACACAATCATCAATATTGTACCTAAAACTAATAAAATGGACAGCGTTGGATTTACATAGCTGCAGCATGTCAAATTAATTAGTTCCAGCTTTGCATAGCAGAAAACAGCTCCGAAAATCTTATCAAGTAGTTTATATTGAAATGCACAGACAAGAAAAGTGAAACCCTTCCACCCATTCACAATAAGCAGAATGTATCAGAACTTGTCATTTTGAAGTCAATAGAGAAAAAACAACTGGTGAAGAGACATCCCCTTCAGAAATCATCATTGAAACACTTGTTGAAAATTTGAAGAACAGTGCATATAGACTTATAGGAAATGGCATACAATTACTTCAAAAGCACGGAGATCATCTTATCTGTCAGGATTCGAAACAATTTTTAGTTTGAACTCAATTTTGAACTCAATATCACAAAGGATAGCCCAAAATGTGAAGTGGTGCATATAAAGATATAGAGTTAAGAGTTATCATGAGCAATTTTCACTTTAATCACTAAACTGTCAAAAAGCTGCCTAGAAACAAGTATCTTGGAATCAGGGTGAAGGAGGAGTGCAATGTATGAATGGGCAATCGTAATATTGTTGCTAACATTCAATTATAGTAAATCATGCCATTTAATATATATGATGCCACTGGTACAATTTTACTGCATGTTGCTAATTTTGAAGAACTTCTTCAATTGTGTAAGCAATGCCATGTTTATAACTTGTGTCATCATAAATCTAAACCATCTTCATTCACTCGGCTCACATCAGTGGTCTGAATGCAGAGAATACTGAGTGTGCGAAGATGGAATCTAACCATTATATGCTGGCTTCACTGATGTAACAGAATTTATAGGATATGATTATCCAAATGAGTTTGTTCTTAAGATGAGTAGAATAGACATTCACACCCTGGTTTCAAGATAAATGTTCAGGGAACTATATGCTTTTATTTTTTTGACAATTTCTGACATTATTTTCATTCTCAAACTCAGTACAGACATGTTTATGCATGAGACACAGAGAGGCTGTTATACCTTTTGTACATACTCCCCCAGGAGTGTTGATATCAGGGGAACCAACATAAGACAAGCCCAACATGCCTATATCTCCCGATTCTACTGCCTGCGCAGTCATTAAATGCGCGAGACAAAATGCACTAAAATCATTACGTGAGAACACCTACAATGATAAATTAAGTAAAGGTTATCCTCAAATCTAATATCAATTTAGACAAACAGCCGTTAATTTCTGAGAGACTCAAAAGTGATAACGGTAACAGCCTTTGAAGGCCCTTTATATGCACCCTCTGAATGTCAAATGCAAAGTGCATACATGTAGTAGGGTAATATGTTAACGTCAACTGGTAAATATACATAACAAACATTTAGAATAGCTTAATGCATCACATCCCTCTTAGTAATTAGATAAATAGTTAAAATAGATAACATATTAAGTTTTAAAGATCCATTTCATAAGTACAAATAACAAAACCAGACAGATGTTCAGTTAGAAATTCAAATGAAAATTTCAGGGAAAATTCAAATAGTTCAATAATTTCTGGAAACACCGTAGTGAATCATTTTTGAGTGATCATCAAATTGGTGAAATAAAGGCAAAATATTCAACAATATTCAAAGATTTACAATAGCGTAAAATAAGTATGACAGTTTACAAGTATGATTGAGACTAGGCTTGTACCCAACCTACAAACTTGCTGAATCACTTTCTAAATTACAGAAATCTTATAAAGGTTCCCTTATGTATGGTAAATACTGATATATCATGAATGGGTGCAAGTGTACATATACTTACCTCTAACAAAGGCTTTGTTGGCCATATTAATCTCTCCATGTTATAATGTTCCTCATTTTTGATGGTCTCAGTGGGCTCTTCGTGCACCCGGATCTACATAAAGAAAAATAGTGCTATATATGTATACATAGCATGTTGGCATTTTTCACTCACTTCTATTTTGATTTAATATTATTATACATTTCTAAATAAGGTTCCTGCTACATTTAAAAAAAAATTAACAAGGCAATGATGTGCCAAACCACATACCATTTGTTACAGACACCAACTGCCAAAATGTGCATGCTGTTAAACTTGTACCTGCAAATGGTTACAAAAGTGTAACATATTGTTACATATAAACTTATGAAGTTACCTCTTTTATTTCAAAGCCCATGCCTTTGTATGAAGAGTCAAAGTCTGTCCTACGATAGAGAGCATCAACGCGGTCTATGAGCCCAATCTGAAATCCAATGAATCCTACTTCATTTATTTAGTCAACAACCCAACATACAGACTTATAACAGTATATTTAACCTACTATTAGTATTACTAAAGAAATGTGCACATGGTGTTGAGTAAGAGAAAGTTCAAGTATACTCTAGTGATCCAGTCCATGGATCAAGCCCTTATTTTACCTCAGTTGCTACTTCCCTATCTTTCTAAAATATTTAAAGAGTCATGATCAATGCCTTTATGCTCTGTGTCAAGAACCTTTCCCCTTTTAACCTTTTTATCATCATATAAGTCAGTGTTTTTCATTTATCACTCATAAATATTATTGAAGTGGTTGTAATAAGATTTACCAAATAGTTTGTAGTCCTATATATGTTACTCTGTCCCATTTCCCTAAAGAATCTATAGTCGGCCACCAAAAGTAATGGGCAGGTATTCTTCGTTGGAGTGAAAGTGCTTTGTCTCTTTTCCCTAGCTTCACCTAAAAAAAGCAGCAAAAATATTGGAGAGCTCCTCATTGTTAATTCTTCAGTAATTAACATCCAGTTAAAAACAGCAATAATACATGTACTGGAGTTCAGTGAACTGGAGAAATTACTAATTCCAAAAACTAAGCCCGTAGATGCATATGTATATGAAAAATAAACAAATACTAAACACTAAAAATACTAACCATAATAAATAAATAAGTCACTGAAAAGAGCTGATGTTAAGAGCTGATGTAAAACAGTCAGTTCACCCAAGTGGGGGTCAAATGTATGACCTCTCGCTTTAGTGCTGTACCACTAAGCTACAGAATCTGTTGACTTTTCCACATCTACATTGCATATTATATAGCATAATACAGCCATGTCTTACATGCCCAGTTTCAGGAACTCAATACTAGTTTTACTTGTCTTTCCAGGTTGTCAATCAAACAATGAAATAGGAAATGAGACAGTTAAGCAATAATGCAAGGATTGCAGACATACCTTGGTTGTCATCTTCTATAACGTGTCCTCCATCCTCTTTGGGATCAACATGGACGTAGCCACAGAAACTAGAACTGAAACACAAATGTTTACATCAATCAGACATGGGAGACAACTTTTGCAAAGACAGTAGGTAGGTATTCTTTGCTAATACTATATTTTCTTAACATGTAAAACTGTGGTCCTTTATTTCATCTGCTTATAGGTCTGATTGTTTTTCCCAGGTTTTATCTCAATGGCATTTGAAAAACTGTAGATAGAACAATGAGGCCAGAGCTTGATTGAATTTAGCACAAAATTTAACACCAAATGCTTTATCTTGTTTTTATATTAGTAAATAGTTTAACTTAATTTCTTTTGTCTGAAATTCAGGATTACAATTTATACTTTCTGCAAAATATTTATTGTATTTATATTCACTATGGTAGCATTTAAGTCACGATTCTCTTGATACTAGAGCCATCTATCGGAAACTAAATGAACGAATGGATGAGGTGAGGTTCTTGAGCAGGATATCATCTACTCACTGGGATATAACTAGGACAGAGCAAACACTTAGGTTTATAAATCTACAATAATCCAGTATTGATTTTATATGATTGTAATTCGATTCAATGCTTTGTACAATTTACTTTGGTCATAATAAAATAATAATAAACAAAGTCGAGATATTAAATGACCAGTATTAATTAAGAAATCACCATTGAAATCAGTTAATTAAATATGCATATACTTAACAGAAAAAAAATCAAATAAAAGTAAGACTTTGGAGATCAAAAAATATTAAAATATTAAAAAGGTCAAGGAGATAATCTAATTGTCTTTCTCTTAATAAATCAACTGACATGTCATCATCGCCATGTAAAGCTATCAATAACTGAAACATCACTAAGATCTATTCCAAAGTGAATGAATATGGATTAGCAAAGCCTATTTTAATCGGCAATCATCTTACTTTTTATTATAAAAATTGTAAGCCATGTTGCAAAGAAGTTAATTCATTTTATGGGATACCAATTTTCAACCCAGAGAACTGGTAAGTGCAAATTACATGTTGTTTGCTTTAATGGTGATAAGGTTTTTTATAAAAGGGATCCATGTTTTAGTAGTCAAGTATCAATATAATGATCAGCTTATATCGTTACAATTACAGTGTATTGATAAGCAGGAAGAAATATCAAAATTTCTTGCACAAAATATACACCAAAAAGAATATCCTTAATTTTTGAAAAACTATCAATGTCTTCAAAATAAACTGAATTTATGAACTGAGTTGTGAGCTGAATAATACACAAAGGCAGTGATTTTCACTAGGTTGCTATTGCCTATTTACTTCAGAATGTCACCAAATTTCCACACAATGTAAACAGATTTGTAACGAGGTGCCGTGTTATTTAAGAATGTAAATGTTTTATGTATCTAATGCAGTAAATAGAAACAATGATGAATGAAATTATATTACCTTGCTCATTACTAACATGTTATTGAATTTTGTAGATATAAAGACATGTTGGGATTAGTAGTTCTGAGTCTATGGCTGAGATGGGCAGAGTGCATCCAAAAGAACATATTGATGATAATCGTTGATGACCTACGACCCGAGTTAGGATGTTACTACACACCCGGCTCACCGTTCCATGGCAATATGCATACACCAAATATAGATCAACTTGCATCAAGGAGTGTTCTATTCCAAGAGGCCTATGTGCAGTATCCACTATGCAGCCCGAGTAGATCTTCGTTATTTACTGGGCGGAGACCTGACACTGTCAAAGTTTATTCAAATGCCATCTATTGGAGAGAAACTGGTGGCAATTTTACAAGTTTTCCGCAATATTTGAAACAAAATGGCTACACTGTGCTTGCAACAGGAAAGATGTTACCAAAAAGTTCTAATGTAATGCAAGACCCTATATCATGGACAAGACCAGTTGATGTACCCCGAAACATATCTGTGATTCGAGGGACTAAATCAAGAACACAGACCTTCACAGATAATTCTGCATATCTACGCGATATGGGAGTGGCAGATAAAGCAAAGGAATTTATGAATGAAATAGCTTCAGGAGAATCCAAGCCATTTTTCCTGGGGGTTGGATTCTATAAACCCCACCTCCCTTGGGTCTTTCCTGATCGCTATCTACAGTACTATCCCGAGGAAGACATAGCTCTACCCTCAAACCCTTACCCCCCAGAAAATATGCCTGACATTGCATGGACGGGACATGCAGCTATTTTTAATAAAAAGTACAAGGATATTGTAGCACTGAATATATCAGGAGACCAAAGGAGCAGCAGTGATCTACCCGATGAAGTGGTTCGACAACTTAAGAGATCATACTGCAGTTCTATATCTTACATTGACGACTTGGTTGGTGACATTGTGAAGCATCTTGAACACACAAAACTGGCTAATGACACGATAATTGCATTCATGAGTGATCATGGCTGGCATTTAGGGGAGCATGGACGATGGGGTAAAGCAACAAGCTTTCATTTAAATACAAGGACACCACTAATGATCCACATTCCAGGTGTGACAGATAAAGGAGATGTCACACACGGTAAGGTGGAATTTGTTGACATCTTTCCCACTTTACTTGAAGCTGCTGGTGTTGAAGCGATTCCCAAATGTCCCCATATGTCCCATAGAATAGCTCTCTGCCATGAAGGTCATAGCTTTTTACCTCTTTTACACAAGCCGAAAAAGCGTTGGAAAGAAAATATATTCTGGCAAGTGAAATCAAAGAAGAGCACGATGGGGTACAGTGTGTACGACGGTAAATATCGCTACACAATCTGGACCCCTTATACGGATAAAAGGGTTAAGATAATGAAAAAAGATATAATTGCAGAGGAGTTGTATGATCACATGACTGACCCTCAAGAGACAGTGAATGTAGCTAATAAGGAGCAACATAGGAGACAGGTATGGAAGCTAAGAACAACATTGAAAGATGCTTTCAATAAAGGAATTTACAGTGAACCACAGTAGACTAGATAAGGAATAGTATGTAAAGTAAAGCATAATTCAGAACATTATGGTAAAGTAAAATAAAGTACAACACAGTATGGCAAAGTGTAATATAGTACAGTACAGTGTGGAAAAGTACAGTACAGCAAGGTAAAGAGTAATCTAGTACCGTATAAAGTGATGCAGTACAGTATATAACAGAGCAGTACAATACTCAACTAATTGAATGATACAAATATTTATTGCCCCAAATGAATGTACAGTATATTTCATTATGCCGAATCACCAGCATAGCAACACTCAACTGGCTGTTTTTTTTAATGTCAATATAGATCCCAATGATCTGAAATGTAGTTTTCATGGCCTCAGCTACTTGTGGGTAAAAAATCAAGTCAAGTGTCGTGAATTTCTGAATAAATGCAGTGAAACCTGATACCTAATCTGAACACCACTGGGAACAGCTAAAAGTGTTCGGATAAGCAAGTATTCTCATTTCCAGTTTTTTAACAATAATTGGACTGAAAAAGTGTTCACATTAAGAGGTGTTCATAACTGAAAGGTATTCAGATATACAGGTTTTACTGTAAACTGTTCAACTGGGTAAATAAAACAAAATGATGTCGAGGAGTGAAATTAATGAATAATTAAGACTTATTAATTCTAACTATTTAATGATATGGATGATCATTAGAGATGTCAGTCTATCAATCATTTCTATGTGTTGTTGATAAAATAAAAGCTTTGTTTCCCAATATGAAGATATCAATGTCTCGTGAAGATGTAGATGTAAAATATTTTTAAATCACCAATGCAATATGCAATATATACATAGAATGTGAATTTCTAAGTAATTTTCACCATAGTGTATTCATTATTACATCTGAATGTTTTCTAATGCCAAAGTTATGCAACATGTAGACTTTGTCAGGCAAGTTTTAGGGACTTTAGCATGTAGGGAAAATTAACATATTTGGTACATTTCGAGTTTGTCGCCAATAAGATTGCTAATGATACCGGTAATTACAACATTTTTTAACTAAATATCAGGATAACTGTAATTAAAACTATGTGTACATGTATTAATAATAAAAAAAACTTACTTTTGTCCTCCCTGAGATTGTTTATTTTTCAGATCATTTCGTCTATAAGCTATCATGGTATAGTTGTTAGACTCAGGTAAATGGCGCCATGAAGGCTAAAAATAGAATGATTGTAGAACTAAATGCAAGATATAACAAATCATGAGTCCATTCATGTTTCAGTCAAAATGATTAAATATATGGATTTGAATTCAGTTGGAAAATGTCATTTGTTACAGATGCCGAACTCCAAACATTGCAGATTGCCAGACCCAAAACACTGTCCTCAAAAAAACTGGAGACTATAAAAATATGTTACCTTGTGGTGGTGACATAATTATAGTGTTAAACAAAATGTAATTTCAGTTATATTTAAACACAAGCACCAAGATACCATCAATTGTAAGGTATTCATGAAGAAATCTAGAAGGTAGGCCAAAAAAGCAAATCTTAACATTGTCAAATCGTTTTTCAATATGCTTTCTCTCTGATTCGTGTTTTAAATTTCATAACCCATAACAAATGTTTAGGTAAATATGATTTCTCTCAAAATTGATGTTTTTGCTGCACCATGTACACAGTAACACATCATATATTTTTCTGGGGTAAATGCTTGGCTGATACCCAGGCCATAGCCAGTAGGTAGGGGTTTCAAGGGGTTTGAGCAAACCCCCCTGGCCAAAAATTCTTTCAAAATCATGGAGTTTTCCACCATTTTGTGCACTTTTCGAGTGATCTGGGCCAATTGTCAAAGTTGAATCCCCCGTAATTTTTCAAAAAGTGAACCCCTAGTCCCCTACCCTCGGTGTATTTGTCCACCATTCATAAGTTGACACAACCACACTTTTTTGGTGTTTAACTATTTCATAACTCACCTCATAGACATATGTGTCATCTGGAGTTGTGATAGTTCCCGTCATTGCATCCCCCTCCCAGTAGGCATGCACCTCAGAGTGAAGCTCACCTACAATATGATGTCATAAATACACATATTTTGGGAAACAAGAGGAGACAGTTCAACAATTCTGGAAGTCTTCATTATATCTATGTACATGGTAAGACAAAACTGCCATATGTACAGGAATATCTGTTAAATTGGAGGGCGGACTGAAAATGTTCGCATTGACTGGTGTTCATATGATGAGGTTGATAAGCAAATGAGTTCTCACATTTTCAGGTATTCACTTTGTGGAGGTATCAAAAAATACAGGTTTAAAAATGAATAAGTGAAACATAAAAGTGTACTTACCAAATACATGACCTTCATAGAAACCTCCCTCCTGCCATGGTACAAGTTTTTCGTTGTTTTTTCCATCTATTGAGACTACTTTAAAATGGTCATTTAGAAGGCCTCTCCTAGGCTGGAGATAAAGCTTGAAATGCCTGCAATATACCCATTATCGTTATTCTTAGTACACTGGTCAAGGAGTGAGCAATAAATTTGATTATTGGTCAACAGCATTTGTAAATTCTGTTCTAAATATGACATCATAATAATATAAAATAATCAGGGAATATCAAATTTCTTTTAATTTTTTTTCTTACATTTCTTATATTTTAGTATCAAAATCAGATTGCTCTACAAAGATGTCACACGACACCTGGATGAATCCGTATAAAATATTGCATTTAAGAAAATTGCTAAAAACCAATATCAGTGATCTCCACTGGATTTTTTCTCAAGATTCTATTTTTACAATTCAGACTAAAATTGGTCAAAATATGGCCATTTTTCATGAATTTTGTCATTTTCAAGTGGGTTCAAATGGATTTTCAGGTGGATGCAAGACTATTTTCAAAATCTCATGTGGGTGCTGCGCCCACTTGCTTTAATGCTGGGGAGATCACTGTATAATATGAATGTTGTATAATTATACCTTCCGAGACTGTCAAACTCTACAACTTTATGTGTTGGTGAGCCCTCTACACTACGTTTGGTGATTGTATGTTTCATATGTACATGGTGAAGCGTCTCATAATAATGAAGTGAATTGTATAGACTGGATGACTCTGAAAATAAATGAACAACATGATTAGATACAGTATACACTATTTGCATACACTCCCCTTCAGAAGTTTGGCAACTTGAATTTATTAAAAATAGCATTTCAAAGACTTTCAATGTTTGATTTTCAATTTTGTTTACAATACCCATACATGTAGTTCAGCAATTCATGACATTTTAATTCACCAAAGTAATATTATGATGTAAAGAACATGTAACTTTAAAAACAATTGTTGAAGGTGTTAGGATTTGTAGTCAAATGTAATGAATTCATACTCTGAGGTGGAATTAGTTCAGTTGAAACAATTAACCAGAGTGATGAACATTTGTCAAAATAAAATACTATTGATTTGGAAAAATATGAACCCATTTCTCCGAACCAGCATAGTAGCTCATTAATGAGGTTTAAGGTAAATATAGAGTGTTACACAAAACTTGGCACCCGATTCAATTTTTTTTCAACTATAATATAAATGTGTCCTTATTTCACTCGATTAGGTATTGATTGACCAGTTATCTAATATTTGTAATTGAGAAGTTCAACTGAGGTGCATCAAATTCTTGCCTGATTGCCAATATAATTGCTATTTGAAAGCAAGCTGGAGAAATGGCACTTTTGAACATATTGAGATGAAGCAAACAACAGAATTTTGATTCAATCATTAGAAATTAAGGTGCCAATTCTAGAGAGGGATTTACATTTTTGTAATTATAAATTTTATATTCACTGAGTGAATTCTGGGAACATCAGCATTTTGAATCCCTGTGTTGCATGATATTCTCCAAATGAAGAGAAAGGGGGCAATATGTAGAGGCTTAATGAAACTAGTACTGATATTTCTCTGATGACCATCAATATAATGCTGTTGATAATGTTTTGACTGATATTGATGAAATTTCCCCTAAAATATATTTTTAAAACAATGCTAAATCTCTTTTGTCCAATAGACTAAGTAGTTCCCATGATTATTTCAGATGGTAAAAAGTAAGGCAGAGAAGATTACTATTAAACTCAAAACAAAGGAAATAGACAGAAAAAAGCTAAAACCTTCAATATGCAGAAATAAACGTAATCCCAGGGATGTACATGTAATATCATTGAATATGAAAAGCAAGTCTCATGTAAAAATGCCTCGCTCAAAGTAAAACTTCCATTCAACAAACCAACATTATTTAAAGCCTACAAAATGCGCAAATAAATGTCATCCTAGGTTGGTAATATCGGTGAAGATAAGAATTAAGTTTCATCTACAAATGCGCCACTCATAGTGAAACTTCCATTCAACAAACCAACATTATCTAAAGCCTACAAAATGCGCAAACTAGAAAACATTAACTCCACAGAGTATCAAATCCCACCTAACAAAATATGTCTTGATAAAAAGGGACCATCTTGAAAATTCTTTATTGAACAGACCACCCTTGTCCCTAGGCATCAGCATATGAAACTTGAACCAAATTCATGAACTTGTATTTGGATTATCAAAGATTAGATTTTTAACAATAAATGGTGGCCATTTTGTACCCTTTGCATTGTACACTATATAAATAGCGTTTCAATCGTTTCAATTGTTTCAATCAATTCAATGGTTTCAATGCTTGCATCATTTCCTAAATCTCAATGCTTAAGTCATTTTGAGCATTTCAATCGATTCGCCTTTGAAATTAATTTAAAGTTTTGCTGTTTGCGCATGTTTCGCCGTTTCAAGCATTTCAACCATATGAACAATTCATGACGAAATGGGCGAAACAATTGAAAAAAAAACGAACATGCACGTTTTTCGTTTCAAGCATTTCGCCATGGCTTTTCAACTGTTTCAATCAATACATCTCAAAAAATAAAATTACTGTTTCGCTGCTTTCGCCGTTTTAAGCATTTCAATCAATTCGCCTAAGGTGTTTTCACATTATCTTTCATTTCAATCATTTCGGCCTTTTCGCCCCCCATTTCAAGCATTTCGCCTGCCAGTGTACACACCCCTTAAGGAACATGACGTGTGTTTGTGCATGGGCTTTCAACTAGACAATCAAGTAATCCAATCAACCAAAAATTCAATCAATCAATCAATCAATCGAACATATATGAATTTGAAATCAAGATAGATAGCTTGGTGAGGTGGTCTAGTTGAAAGCCCATGGTTTGTGGCACAGAGTACTGTGCTTACTCCCAAATAAAAAATAGTTTTTATCATGTTCTTCTTCACTTTATTTTATATTTTTGAATCCTTCAAAAATCATGTCGAATGGGGAATGGCTGCATGTAGGTGATATTAGAGAGAGACGGGGAACCACAACGAGATGATTGGTGGTTGGGAGCACTAATGCTAAACTGAGATGACGAGCACCAGAAGATAACCCTCGGTATTTTCAGATGACGGCTGCATGATATCGCAGTACACAGGATTGGTGAAGCTCGGAGTAAATGTTTACTCACCATGTATTCCAATAGCTTTTGCTACATCCATAAAGAGAAGTGTGATTACTACAATCCACATCATCTTTGGTGTCAGTCGATAGTCCATTCTTCTATTATACGATTCCTAAACAAATCAGCATTTTAGACGACTTGGAATATGAAGTAAATACCACTTTAGTGGCCGTAAAAATAAAATTCCCACTTTCAAAGTTTTTCCTGATTCTACGGAGTGAATAAAATCGAAAGTAGGTCAAGTCAATTAACGAAATTTGATTGTTTAGCATAAATTATAAAATATTTAAGATACCTAATATTGTAACTTTATATCATTTAATTATAAAAAATGTATATAATTGTACTCAAAAGCCAAAAACAGATTTAAATTTGTTTTCAAATTGCATTCACCTCAATCGACATATTATCGTCCAGCAAACATGTCGGTCCAATCTCTTGTAAACAAAAAGAAGAAGGATTTTATTGGTCTTCCATCACCACTCGGCTATGTACCTGGTCTAGGAAGAGGGTAAGTTCATGAGCCTTCAATTGATAGCCATATGTTGCAATGTTTAAATGATCTAATGCAAATGACACAACACATATGAAAAGTAAAAAATCAAAAAAATTCAAAAAAAATCTTGAAAGTCAGTGTCAAGCTTTATGCTTAGACCCTCTAGTCTATGTTTTCCATTTCCAACTAGATCTAGACCTGAGAGATTTCCATATACGCACTTCAATCCTAGCTTCTCCACCTTTTTCGCCAGAGCACAAAGTGTACAGTGGGGGACAAAAATAAAACTCAACGGTCACAAGTTGTCACAATGAGCTAATTTCCAAGTTTTGTGTCTCAAACTCTCCCAAGCGGTAGAAAAATAATTCCTGTTCACTAAAGTAGCACAATAAATGAATCCAAAGCTTCATACCTGCAAATAATGGATGAATCCCTACCAAATCGAATGCATGTTTTCATGAATCGCCATGTTTGTTATCCAAGGACGGTTGACTCCCAGAATGCAACATCAGTTACCGTATTTACTCATGACAGGTTTCAAAATGGGGGAACAGCATTTTGAAAGCTGGCACGTGTCATGTTGCATTCTGGGAGCCAATCCTCCGTTCCTGCCCAATCGGGCAACAAAATCACCTCAACATTTGAAGAGTCGGCATAACATGTGAATATCCACTTCAACTTTTGAAGTTCTTATTTGTCATTAGGGACACAAATTCCAGTATATTTGGACTTACTCAGACGGAGAAAATAGAACACTGAATACACTGAGGTAAGAATTTATTACATGTGCGACAGCATGTAATTTTCATAGCTTTTGCAATTCTTTATGATCCCCACTGTAGTTCTTTCCTCTGAGTCTCCTTTTCCTCAACACTGAGAACAAAATCCCCATGGAAAAGTTCAAAGGGGGATGTGGTCACACCCAATGCACCCTCCTGGGTATGTCCAAGATACATGTACATAAGCCAATATAAATGTACTTTGGGTTATAAATGTATTTGTATGTTTTCAGTGCAACTGGATTCACCACTAGGTCTGATATTGGTCCTGCCCGTGATGCAAGTGACATCTCGTAAGTATTTTCATATATCAATATGACTTTCGAAAACACATATTGCCTCTTTTAAAGGATGTATATAACTATCTAGGCCTTTGAAAACATTAAGAAATGACTTTTTGAGGATAATCTTCAATTTGATTCCTTTTCATTAAGGTGGAACTGGAGTTAATAAATTAGCCAAAAAGAAATTACTGGAAAAAGTACCATGATATTTCAAGCTGTTTTTCTTGGCAACGAATGTACTCCATGAGTTAAAACATATATCAAAATGAGCACCACATGTATACGTATATTACACAACAATTTAAATTACATTTTAAGTGCTATGTTCCCTAGAGACAGCATTTGGACCATAAAGTGAGAGTGATTCTGGTAAACTTCAAAGAATACTTCTAGCACCGGAACACATTTGAAAAATTTCGGTAAATCATCTTTCCTTACCAGGGAACACCAAACAACTGTGAAAATGTGCATAAGTTGTGTTGATATTGAGATGGGAGGCTCAAACCACATGTCATCAATTTATTTCTTGTCATCCATCTTTTTTTCTTGCACTACTTGTTTTGACAGTCCAGGGAAATATTTCTCAGATTGATATATGAGACAAATAGATATGACAATACAATATACTTGTATTTTTTATCATCCATTATATCTGTTGATTTATTTCATTGTTAGAAATTGCAAATTTATCATTATTAAAGCTATACTGTGTATCTAATATTCCCTGGAATTCACCTGTGAAATTATTTTGTTTTGACACATGATTTTACATTTTTTGACACTTTAGCTTATTAGCCCGAAATGAAGTTATTCGTAAAGATCGAAGAAGGAATAAGTGCGCAACTGATTTAAAATTATATAACATTTTATTTTGACGAACTAATAAATGCACAAATTATCGTTTACTGACCAAAAATGGATAAAAACTGCGTAAATCTGTTTCAAAATTTGTTCCGGAAGTAGCCTATTCACGATCGTAACCTTGAAAAACGCTACATTCGCTAAATGAGATCTTGTATTTTAAACAAAATGAGATCGTAATTACATATTTAGCCGTTTTTTTGGCTTTTATTTTCTTGAATAAGTGATAAAAAATCATCTTATTGAAAATTTGTTATGTTAATCTGTTTTATTTATCATCTGAAGTCAGAATCATCACTCTCCAGTGATATTATATTCATCCGCCATTTCCTCTTATAGCCGTTAGATTACATGTATTTGAAGGAATATCATCAAAATGTAACCAAAATACTCAAAATTGGAGACAACTTGGAGATGTTACATCTTATATAGAGGTTAGTCTTTAATAAAATCGCCTGATCTTATGCGATCAGAGGGATTTCACTTTGCAAAAGCAATTTCATTTCAAATCAAAAGATTTTTGTTGATAAATCGCTGATAATAAAATCACAGATATCATGCCACAAAATTAAACTTTCAATTATTCATAAACTACCATTTAAATTATGATTTCACGAATCGTTTGTTGTTCCTGACATATCTATAGATCATTATAGTGTATCAGTTATTCATTTCTAATATGTTTGTTCTCGGCAGTATTCCTGGAAAGGGACAGTGACAATTTGATAGCTGTTTCTTTTATTGCTGATATCACACTCATGTGGTAATCCTTGGGTAAATTCTTACTCAAAATGTTATCTTCACATGTTGATTCAAATTATCTGTAACATTTTCGCTTGAAACGTTGTGCTTTATCCTCAGATTCTTATCTCAAAATGAGTCATATTTTATCTTTTTTTTTATTTCACATCTCCATATTTTTTTCAAATTTCAGTTAAGGTATGCGTTACCTTAACTAAATCTTATAAATGCACTTTACATTTCCACATTGAATGTCAACGTGCTCTAATAACGAAAGTGAAAGTGTTTGGCCGTTGTCAGGAATCTCCCAAAACAAATGTTACAATGAATGTCTCCATATCTCCATGTCTCATTTGAAAAGGTGTCAAAAACACTTTGATAGTTTATATACAACCTTTAATTAAAGTCACTTGTGGACTTTTTGAAGTGACATTACATTTTCACATGACTCAAGTGATTTAGACAATTCAGAAAATCCTTGATATAAAATTGTTAATCTTGAATATCCTGGGAGTTAGATCCCTTATCAGTGAAATATATTGTGTAATTGTAAAACATGTACATGTAGTTGACTTTTCTCCTAATTCCAGAGATGACAGGCATGCACCTCCAGTAAAGAAACCAAAGAATGATGATGAAGAGGAGGAAGATCTAAATGATGCAAATTATGATGAGGTATTTGATATTGCTCAATCTTATATAAAGTTCCCCATAGTTTTATGGCATCTTAGATGAAAAAAGCATGGATCATTGATATTGGATGAGACAAAATGTCTGTTATGATATGAGATGCAAAGAGGGACTTGGCTGGCTCAACTTTTTAGCTCATATGATGAGCTATTGCAATCACTCACTTGTCCGTCGTTTTTATAAAATAAAATAAATATACATATGGATTTTTTTAGATAGTTTAAAATACTGAGTAAATTGTATAAATAAATAAATAAATAAATAGAAAAACAAAAAATTGAAATAAATAAAAAATGTTAACTATAAAAATAGAAAACAAATGAAAAATGTTAACTATAAAAATATACTGTACACTGAAGCATTCATGGACTTGTTAATAGAGTTCAGGGACCCAGTTATGTCTTATTTATTAAATCCATGCAGGGAAGGGGAGTGTTTCCATGGACTAAAACGTTAAACCCACCAATGCTCAGTCACAAGCCTGAGGAACCTGCTTTTATATATGATGTGGATTTTATCTTACCAATCAGGCTACCAATCATGACTTATATATTAATATGGGTATTTCCTATAATTAATATAATACTGGATGTAAACTTACCAAATATGACTTTAATATTAATATCAGTTAAAACCTATAATTAATTAAATACTGGATATGACAAATAAATAAATAAATTATAATCTACCTACATGATGTAGATATCCAAATGTTAGTCTGAAATTATCTTTGTGGAAAGATTGTATGCTTCAGTTGCTTTTTAACAAAACATGTGGGACAGTGTATCTATATATTACAAGATGTCCGTCTGTCTGTCAACAATTGGCCCGTTTTGAAACCACTGTCGATAGGATTTCTGTTTTGAGTTATTTTTGTTCAAAATTAATATAGAAAACCTCTCTAATATTTTAAAAAATGAAACAAAATATACATGTGCATATTTCGACATTTTATGTAGTTACTTATAAGTTAAGTTTGTTTAACCTCAACGAAAGAAAAATACATCCATGTAATGATCATATCTGATAATATATACTTTGACTTATATTCCATGTAATACATGTAGCAAATAACAACAATGTAATTTTCAGTTCTCTGGTTATGGAGGTAGTATATGCAAGAAGGATCCTTATGACAAAGATGATGAAGAGGCAGATGAAATTTATGAAGCTGTGGACAAAAGAATGGATGAAAAAAGGAAAGAACGCAGAGAAGAGCGCTTGAAAGAGGAGATAGAAAGATATCGTCAAGAAAGACCCAAGATTCAACAACAGTTTTCAGATTTAAAGGTACTAGTGCTTTATATTGCCTTGTTTGATTAGTTTTAGGGGTTTCACTAGAATTTCTCACAACAGGGTAAGTAAATGAAACAACAGGCAAAATTAATGGAAATCATGAATTTTACATGGAAAAGATGAAAAATCCCTAAAAACAACAGACGATTTTGTGAAAACAACAGGTGAAAATCGCCTATTGCCTGCTGCTAATGAAACCCCTGAGTTTGATGAAGAGAGCTTCATCTTACTCCTCTAGTGAAAGTAAGAATCAATCATTCAATTTAGCCTTTAAACCAAGAAGAATGTATGTTTTCAACCTAGCAATTTGCTTCTCTATAGTATGATCTTAGGTCATGGTTTTTGAAGTTTAACAATTTTCATTTGAATTTGTTCTAGTACGCTTAAGAAAACTGTTTAATTTCTGAAAAGCTATCCAATTTTAGGAGAGAGAGCTGTTCATCATATAGCGTATTTAACATAAAATCCATGGTCCAATGCCAGAATGTTATTTGTCATGCAAACAACCCATGAATGAATCAAGACATACTAACAAAGTAACATTTGTGTGTTTTCAGAGGGAACTAAAAGATGTTTCATTTGATGAATGGAGTAGTCTCCCAGAAGTTGGAGATGCCAGGAATAGAAAACAAAGGAATCCTAGGAAAGAAGTGTAAGTTTATAATATTTATGTAATATATTTAACAGCTCGTATCATTGTTTCCTTTACCATATTCTTGTATCCTCAACCATTTACTTGTTCAGCATACAGAATCTGTAACAAACAATAGGTGCAGACATTTTGCATGTTAATGCCTATAATTTTTTAATTATTTTGAAACCAAATATATGAGTGACTCTGAGTCTCAATAACTTAAGTGAAATCAGTTGTCTTTGGGCTTTTTAAGCAATTCCAAGAGAAAAAGTTTGGATATTCTATTAATTCAAAGAAATGCATTTTGTGTTTTTATTTATCAGATCGAATGAAACCCTTAGTAAATGTAAGTATTAAATCATGCATGTCAGATTATCATTGTGGAAAATCCTTTTCAGGTATACTGCCATGTCAGATTCTTTCCTTGCTAAGGCGGTGCAACAAGGTCAGAGCTCTACAGCTATTGACCCTAGAGACCAAAAATATGGGGGCCTAGATACCCCCTTCCCAGGTGGGATGACACCAGGGGGCACCACTTCTACAGATATTGATATGAAGAAAATTGGGCAGGCTAGGAACACTCTCATGGATATAAAACTTACTCAGGTTTGTAAAAAAAGAAGTTTGTTTTCAGTGTATTTTTGTTGTTGTCATCTAGTTTATACACTCAAAAAATATGGATGCTGTTTGAAAAGTTATTTTCCAATACCATCCTTGGTATACGCAGCTAACGAAAATTGACCGGTACAGGTCAAAAGCTCGACCGGTACGGGTTAACGGTTTTATTTGAATTTAAAACAGCCATAACTTGCTCAATATTGACTTCCTCGTGTCTAATTTGAAATATATGATGCCTCCTGATGCTTTTAAGTACCCCAATTTTTTACAGATTTTTAAACGGACCAAAACTCTCTAAATGCGCATTTATGCTCTTTTTTCTCTCGAGAACGACTGTCTCATTTTCACGATAACTTTTATTTAGTACTTCTAACATATAAGATCTATTTTCCCCATCAAGGTATGATGTAAATGACATGCTATTTACATCTTGTGAGTTTCAATGACGCGCGTTTGATTTTATAAAAAATGCCAAACTTTGTGACAAAGAATTTCATCAGCTATTGCCCCGAACCGGTCCGTCTTCTCGCTGCAAGCAGATTGCCCCGAACCGGTCCATCTTCTCGCTGCAAGCAGGATGAAATTCTTTGTCACAAAGTTTGGCATTTTTTATAAAATCAAACGCGTGTCATTGAAACTCACAAGATGTAAATAGCATGTCATTTACATCATACCTTGATGGGGAAAAATAGATCTTATATGTTAGAAGTACTAAATAAAAGTTATCGTGAAAATGAGACAGTCGTTCTCGAGAGAAAAGAGCATAAATGCGCATTTAGAGAGTTTGGGTCCGTTTAAAAATCTGTAAAAAAATTGGGGTACTTAAAAGCATCGGGAGGCATCATATATTTCAAATTAGACACGAAGAAGTCAATATTGAGCAAGTTATGGCTATTTTAAATTCAAATAAAACCGTTAACCCGTACCGGTCCAGCTTTTGACCCGTACCGGTCAATTTTCGTTAGCTGCGTATACCAAGGGTGAATACATGCTGAGAATCTAGCTGGCCAAGATCTAATGGTAACTCCTAACTAGACAAGGCTTTCAATCTGGTTCTTATATTTTACCCTGTTCACAACTGATTGTCTTTAGATACATTTTATATGATGTGTATTCAGTGTGAGTCAAATTGATTCTGGGTTGAATTGCGCTGATTCTTCAATTCACAGGTGGGCAAAGTGATGACTGCTATCACAGAGGAAATTGACCCCCAGTGAGCCAAAATTGTATCTCACAACTCACTATATATCTACCTTTGTTACCCTAGCTTTAAGATAAATAATAATTCCACCTTTACACACACATGGATGTAGACATGTTTGTATTTTTTAGGTATCTGACTCGGTGAGTGGACAGACAGTGGTTGATCCTAAAGGTTATTTGACTGATCTCCAGTCAATGTTGCCGTCTCATGGTGGGGATATCAAGTGAGTAGATTAGCCTATATGCTCTTACATTTAACCTCTAATCGTATCCTTACCATAAAATCTTTTTTATTGCATTGGGTATGTGCTATATTGTTAGTGTCATCTTGTGTAGATGGGTGGGTCAGCTGAAGTTTGAACATGTATGTACCCAAAAAATATTGTCATTATGAAACCATTTATCATGTTTATTCATAATGTTGCTTTTATGCACCTAAATATCACTTCTTATTTGCAGTGATGTTAAAAAAGCCAGATTATTGTTGAAATCTGTCAGAGAAACAAATCCAAAGCATCCACCAGGTGAGCATAATATACATAAATGTATCTGTACATAGTTTTATTAGAAAGTCACTTCATTCTGTACTAATCTATCCAGCACTGGAACATGTTCGCCCAGTGCAAGGCTGCACTCCTAGGCTTCATGGATTTGCTGTTTTGTAGTTTTTTCATATCACCACTATAAGTAATGACATATTGTTATAGTCTCCAACTATTTTGTGGATGGTTTTGGCGGTTGATGTTCAGTGTTAGACATCTGTAACAAATGACAGGTTGTGACAATTTGCATGTTAATGCCATTTTTATGGATGATGGATTAACATCGTAAATTGTGTTTCAGCCAAGATTGCAAATACTGATTGTTAATTGTTTTTCAGCATGGATTGCTTCTGCTAGGTTGGAAGAGGTGACAGGGAAGGTACAGGCCAGTAGGAATCTCATCATGAAAGGATGTGAAGAATGCCCTAAGAGTGAGGATGTCTGGCTAGAGGCAGCAAGACTTATGGTAAGTTACAGTGTTATCATAAAGTAATACCTCTGTATGTAGAACATGTTTGGTAACTCTATAAAAGTGTTCCACTTGAGAGGTGTTCCACTGCAGAGGTAGTCAATTGGTCATGCGAATCTAAAAAGTGTTCCACTTACGGAAGTGTTCCACTTACAGAGGTATTCCACTTTACATGTTTTACTAAAGTCTTTTAGCTGCAGTTCAAACGATTGTGATAGTTGATAGTGATAATACAATAATTTATTAATATAATTTCACCTGAATTGTTTTTAAATATATATTCCAGCCAGGGGACCAGGCTAAAGCTGTGGTAACTCAAGCTGTGAAACAACTTCCTGACTCTGTAAGACTTTGGATAAAGGCTGCTACCATAGAGGTGGAACTGAAGGGAAAGAAAAGGGTCTATCGGAAAGGTAAGATGTTGATCATTTCTAGAGGATTGTGATTTGTAAAGTAGTGGTCTATATTATTGATTGTAGAAAAATAAGACTAGTGTGACTAGTGGTGACATATTGTTATAGTCTTCAACTTTATCATGGAAGGTGTTCAGCGGTGAGCTGTTGGTGTTTGACGGTCGGTGTCTGTAACAAATAGCAGGTGGTGATATTTTGCTTGTTTTTGCCTTGTGTGTCCATTCCAAAACAAAGTTGATTTTCATATGATCTCATGAAGTTTTACAAAATGAAATCATCATTCGCCTGGTTTATCTAAATGAACAACATAATGCTATAACCTGATAACAATATAATTTTAAATATTATGGAACTCAGTCTCTCAACTCTGACCCCATATACTCCAAAGGTAGAAATCACAACAGACTACACTCTCAATAGACTTCAATACAAACCTTAATTTCCTGTAAACTTTGAAGCTTAAAAATGTTGCTGAACTTGCAATAGACTTCAATACAAACCTTATTTCCTTTAAATTTTGAAACTTAAAAAATGTTGCTGAATTGCCGAACCAATATAACAGAATGACAAGTGTAAATAAAAGTAATGATTAAGATGGTTTTACAGTTTTGTCAAATTGCATTGATGGTTGGAAATTGCAGGTTATTTTGGGAATATTTGTGTACTTTAGAATCAGAGATATTATAATAGGCATAGAGTTCCTTCAAGTATATTTAGAAACAGAAATATATATACTGTACAAAACAGAAATATGTTTTCATTTTCCATTGAATCAACAAAAATATACAGTATTATGTTTTTATATGTTACTTTATACAATGATTCAACTTACAATGATAATGAACATCTTTACCAGATGACTTCAATGAATTTATAGACAAGCCAGCTACTTATTTTATTCGAAGCAAGATGTAATGTAAGGAGAGAATATTTTTTGTCATATCATGTTTTTGATGCTTATTTATTCAAACAAGCCATTGTAATCATCACATTCTAAGGTGTGGTGTTCTATTTGTATAAGCTGATATGCACACTCAATACATATATATGTAGATATAATTAATGATCATTTATTATAGAATTTTGGATACAACTTTAAGAAAGAAGTAAGTCCATATGGTTGGTCTATATATAAAGTATATTAGTTGTTCATGTTTATCCCATGATACCATTATTTACTTAGTCATGATTACTGAATATGATTTTGTTAAAACAGTCATGAATATCATGGGATAAAAAGCTTATTTACTGGTCAGGATTGAATATAAGTTTTGTTCCTCTGGACAATATGATATTTTCCACTCTCCCTCCTTTGAGAAATATTATATTGCCCCGAAGAATAAAACCCATACGCAATCCCTCCTAGTAAATAACCTTAGTGTATAACTTAATCAGGGTAGTATCCCATATTGTCAGCCCCAGCATATCTTTGTGACAATTCTGTAAGTTTCCTTGGTGATACAACAAAGTCTTTGACATAAGCTGCATTGGCTACTTCCTGTCGATGAATTTTTAGAGCTGGACCCCAGTCAGGAGTTGGGTTTGTAATAGTTTCTAGACTCTGGAATATATTTTTAGCTTGTATACTCTGAAATATTTTTCATTTATTTTATTATGTTATACCATGCTTTTTCAACCCCTTGTTACTTGCACTTTCATGAGAGAAATGTTGTGGCCTTCATCATTTAAGTAACTGGTGTTTGGCATCTGTAACATTTGTTACACTTTTGTAACAATTTGTAAAAACTTCAAGTAATGTCCCGATTAAATCAACATGGCAACGGAAGGTCAGTGGCAAATATATGTGTGATTTTGTATGGCCCATTAAAGGGTTAAGGAGAGAAGAAATGTAGCAATGAAGCTCTTACCTTTAGCAAAGACTTTCCCTTGAGACACTCCTTGACAAATTGGTAAATAGCTACTAATGGAATAAATACAACTGAAATCATAGCTATGACCCATCCAATTCCAACCACCCAATCAGGATATTGTTCATTGCCGACTACACGGTCTGTTTTGTCAATCGCCTCAGAAATGAATGCAAACTAAAAAGAATGTAACCTTATGATTATGCTATGTTTTGTGAAGAAATACAAAAAAGATAAGTCCAAAAAAGAATCAGTTCAGGAGTGTCCTCATTTATCACTGATAATTTGAAGCAGATCCTTAATTACTGAAAACAATGTCTTTTGTCTATCCCTGCCACCTGTCAAACTTGTTATACTGTCCAGAAAATATCCCAAAGTATGAAACAATGTCTAATACTCTCCCCCTCCCACATCATTCAAGAAGCACGATCCCAATCAAAGACCATTAAAGTTAGGAATAAATATAAAGAGCTTTTGCCTTACCAGTATAACACAAGGTGTAACCACCCACCAGCAGATCATGAAGAGAGGTGCCGCAAAACAGTGCCCCACCATCACATAGATATCTTCTGCAAATCTACTAGCACCTAAAACAGGCATTTGACAAGGAGTGTAAATTAATTCTCATTTCTAATAGCTTGAAATAGAATTATTCAACATGAAAATATAATTTATTTTGAAATTGCTAGCCTATATTGCCTAATCCGTTAGGCAGCATCTTATGTATATTGTATTCATATGCAGTTAAAATAAATATAATGAAATGAAATGAAAAATATGAAGCACCTAAAACAGAATGTTATCCCGTGGGGTCACATTTCTTATGAGACAATAATTTCATTGTTGTTAATGTTGAGACATTGAAATAAATGTCCCTTTTAATTTGCTCATAGTTTTGATACAGATTACTTAATCATGATACATGGTATCAACTATTTATAGGTCAAGTTACCATAGAACCATGCAACTGCGATACTCTCAAAAAATCCACATATCATGAATGCATATGGTACTGCATAGTAGTCCATCAGTCCGAGTACAGGCCCACCACCCTATAGTAACAAATGAATTAAAAAAAGTAATTAACATTTTTTGTGTATGAGAGACCATTGCAGTATAGGTTAGGCAATCCAAGTCATCAACTTTGGTGGTTGCATCGTCTCAACATGGAGTGAAATGCATTGAAACTTGGAAAGTGGAACACCTCTGTTAGTGGAAAACTTTTCAGAATCCCAAGACCAACGACTTAATGTTAAATGAAGTAGAAGACCTCCAAAGTGGAACACATTTTAGAAGTACTAAAGGTGTTCTACTTAAACAGGTTTTACTGTATAATGAAAAAATCACTTTTTATGTCATCAGTTCTGTTATAGTGTCCAACCTTTTTTATGGATGGTGTTTGGTGGCTTGAGTTTGGCAGTTGGCATTTGGCAGTCATGTTTAGTGTTTGTAACAAATAACAGGTGGTGACATTTTGCATATTAATGCCTTGTTGAATACTCTTTTGCTGCTCAGTAAAATAAAGTATGCAGCATCGATCATTGCTCAAACTTACTGGACACGTCAGTGGTATTCCTGCAGCAAATCCAATGATGCAAACCATCACCACTACATACACCTTATATTTATGAAGCCTTGGGAACTCATCAACGATTGCAGTGGCTATTCCTTCTATCACCCCAAACTGTAAATAAATTGAACCTTAAATAGATGAACATCTCCGCTCTAGTCAGATTGAGTGATTAAACAACCTTTGTGCAAGGGTGCATTGACATAACATGGTGACATACATCAGTGGCGTAGCGTCATATACGCATAAAACGCCATAGCGCACTCTCAAAGTTAAGAGAAAAGTGAATTTTTGATATTGAAATGACCCACGTTTAATATTCTGAAGTATTGGCATAACTTTTTATTAATCCAAATTATTTTTACGTAGTCGGAATTTCGTATTTTAAAATGCCCCAGAACGCTTCAAATGCAATCTAATTTTTCAAATTTTCTTGGGAGTAAGAACCCCCCCCCTCAAAGCTTGTTCGCTTCGCTCACTCATGGCGTACACTCATAAAATACCCACGCTACGCCACTGTACACGATGGTATAAAAGTCATTGGTCAATGGTGTGTGTAGGGGTACTTAAACACATTGGTCTTGTTTTTTATTAGAACTTTTTGTTGGTACTATTTAACCTTTATAGAAGTCACTGTGTGAGCATACTACTGAGATAATAAATACTCAAAGTAAAGCTTACCACACTGTCGAATCCAAGAGTTATGACCATAATGAAGAATAGTATGTTCCAAACATGAGGGACAGGCAGATAGTCAAAGGCTTGGGGGTATACAACAAATATCAGTCCAGGGCCTAAAGAAATATATAATGAATATATTATTATAGAAATATATTTGAATAAGAATTAATAATGAAGTTCATATCAATGGTTTAATCAAAAAAGTTTGTCCATTTTTAGTTAACACTGTTATTTTGTCCCTCTCAGTATAAAACAGTTAACCCAATATCAGTTTTATCCCCATCTTTTAACTAAAAAAATGTTGAAATGTTGATATAAAAAAAATTGAAATTGAAGGTTGAAAACAAAATTTTAATAAAGGCAGTAATTTTTGGAGAACAGATTATGAATATGGAAAACTGAAAAGGTGAGCTTAGAAAGGCAGATTCTACCTTCAGACAAAATGCCCAAAATCGCCATTAGCTATACCACCCTTTGAATTTGTATCACTTATGAATTGTAAAATGGTTTAAATGCTGATTGCTGATAAGATCTCAAATGTGACTTCAATGATTTGATGACGTGAAATAAATATAAGCTTCTAATAAGGCAAAAAATGTATATCAAGTTTTTTGAAACAGATTATGATACAAGAAGGGTAGATTAAAAGTAATATTGACCTACCAGCTGTGGCTACATCTTGAACTTCGTTTCCCGTTTTGTGGGCTAGGGTCCCAATGAATGCAAACACAACAAAACCAGCAAAGAAACTAGTTAGGCAATTTCCAATTGATGCGAAAAGAGTATCCCTGTTCATCAATTAGGAATGAAACAAAATTAGGCAATATTTCATGAATTAATATATGCAGAATATCATTTATATATATTTATCAGATCATTTTGAGTGATGTCGTTTTTTGATGTGTTGTTATATACAAGGCAATGAAATGATATCACAAGAAATGATCTGATATTAGGGTCATCCCATGATTGATTTAAAATTGATTGCTTTAAAAAATGCAAAAAATGCAAATTTGTTTATCATATGAATATATTACTGATAGCTGATAACAAATATCAGCTATATGCAGCTGATAAATGATACCACGCAGCATATGAGGCTAATAAACAATTTCTTTGAAAAATATCGCATGGATCTCAATAATATCAGAAATATCTCTTTGTGTTATTGTACAGATAACACAATAATTGTGGGAAAACAATTGATTTTTAGTTCCACTAAAAACTGTCTGGGAGTATCACAAAAATATCACAGGTACTGTCTTGAAAGAATCTGAGGATCTACATCTCAGATTCTCAGTCACAGATTAAAAAAGTCCACAAACTACTCGTATCTAGGATATCCATACACCTTTGAAGTCACTTAGATGTGGATGATCATTGTCTTGATCAATTTGAGATATTGCTCCTCCAAAAATACTTAAACAATTCCCTACTCTTTTTATTAGTATTTTTACCTGACGACATTGTTGTGGAACTTATTATAACTGGAGAGGCCAATAAGAGATGCACCACTCATGCTTAGGGAGAAGAAAATCTGGGATGCAGCGTCTTTCCAAATCTGTGGTTCTTTTAGTTTATCCCAATCAGCAACTTTAATATAATAGTTTATTCCATCTATGTAACCATCTTGTAAGCAAGCTATCACGAGTAGGGCTATGAGCACTGCGTATGGAAATAGTGCGGTGAAATATACAACCTAAGATGAAAAAATGATAAGAAATAAATATTTATCACATGTAGAAAGAAATAAACAACATTCAAAAATACCAAAAAGAGTTGTAACATCATATTCTTATTGTTTTGAATACCCTTTGCATTCATTTGACTTCACTGCTTAAAAGAGAGCTTCGTCTTCTTTCAAACTAAAATAAACCTGTGAACTCACCGCGCCAATCAGTGTTCGTCGGCCAAATTTGACCGACGACCGACGTTCTATATATGGTCATTCCTTCTGACGTCACCGTTGTGCCCGGAATTGACCAATGACATGCGCATATTTAATTAAAGTGCATTTGGCGTATGTTTCTTCAAGCTCGCTGATTGGTGGAAGAAAGGTCAGCGCGTAGGTCAAAAGTGATTTATTACCCAAACTGTCACCGGTACCCGTCGTGGGGGCGGGGCTACTAAACTGTAATATGGTCTCTACTAGGCAGATTGTAGTTTAACTAGACTGCATGCAAGGTATGTTTTGAAATGGATGGTTATTGAAATGTGTCTAGTAAAGTTGATGCCTAATTTTGTATCTGATTCAGCAAATAATTACTGCAAAGGGAGAATTAAGGGATAGAGGACTATAGTTCTACATGTTCATGTGCAAGCTCTCGTGAAAATGTGTAACTTAACCATCCTTTTGTTTTGTTAGCCCACCCTGTATGAATTACCTTGCCACTAGATTTAATCCCTTTTAACATGCTTAAGAATACAAGCATCCATGATGCAAGTAAGCAAAAGATGAGGGGCCATTGGGGGTATCCAATGTTTGTAATATCAGCATTAACTACAGGAAAGCCAGCAAACATATAGCTGAAATATAAATGAAACAGGTGGGTTATGAAAGGAATAGCTGAAATATAAATGAAATAGTTGAATTATGAAAGGAATAGCTGAAATGTGGATGAAAGTCTACATGGAAATGTTTGACCAAATACTCCTTTAAGGAGCTACAGACTTTGGCTTTTTCAATTCCAGTTTTGGGTGGACATTGTCTGGTTTAGCATTAGATGCATATGTCAGATTTTTGAATTGATTTTGCATAAAATATATTAGTTTTATACATTAAACTGTCAGTGTTGTTTTATGCCTTAGTGCTATGATGCCTGCTACAGTACAAGTTATGGGTGTGGTGATTTCCATACATAAGTTTGTTCATCGACTAGATGTTAGATGGGAATTGCTATGCCCTGGTGTTGCTATTGTCAAGATTATGTACAATTTGTAATATCAGATAAAATTCATATTCTTACTTATTAAATTCAGCAGATGAATATGTTGAATTACAACCTGAAAAAGAAAGAGTTCAAATTGTATTTTAAGTCTAGCCATGGATCACTGGCCAACTAAACAATAAATTGCATGAATCCAGAATTGCAGAGCCTTACTCAAATAATATTGTGACCAGATACAAGTTGTTTTTTGAAAAATTGTAAGATGACTTTGGACACACAATATAGGCTTCGTTGAAGTATCATTTTTAATGAGATCTAAAGGAGATCTGCATTTTTAACATTCACTTAAAAACTAAGTTAACATTTTCTTCTAATTAACTTTTTTCAGGTGTCCCCATATTATAAATAGTATTCTGGCCAAACAAAAGCCTCTACTGCCATCTATTTATCCATCTATATAGCAACTTCTCTGTTTGATATATGCAAAGTGAATATCCTCTCTGACAAGCAAGAACTAACTATGAAATTGTAATTTCATTCCTGTGTTCTTACCTTTTGAGTTATATGCATTCTCACATGTTGACCATGGTAATGTAAAAGTGAAGGAATTGACCAAATAGTATATACCCCAGCCAAGCACCATATTGTAATATATCATCAGAAGGAAAGCGGCAATATACCCTGCAAATCCAATTCCTAAAAGGAAATATTTAACTTTTTATGTCACCACCAAAAGTGGTGACATATTGTTATGGTCTCCGTTTTTTTGCGACGGCGGTTGGTGGTTGGCGGTTGGTGGTTGGAGGTTGGCGTCCGGCGTCCAGCGTCTGTAACAATTTCTTACAACTTCCTATAACTTAACAAATACTGTTTAGACTGACTTCAATTTTTTTCTAAATCATCTACATGTTCTCAGAAGTTCAAATCTGACTTTAGATTTGACATTTGACCTTCAATGACCTTCTCAAGGTCAAAAAGGTCTTTTTTCAACTTGCTTCACATTGACTAAATTTTTTACAAAATCATCTACATGTTCTCAGAAATTCAAATCTGACTTTAGATTTGACTTTAGATTTGACATTTGACCTTCAAATCTGACTTTAGATTTGACATTTGACCTTCAATGACCTTCTCAAGGTCAAAAAAGGTCAAAAAGGTCTGTTTTCAACTTGCTTCAAATTGACTAAATTTTTTTTTCAAAATCATCTACGTGTTCTCAGAAATTCAAATCTGACTTTAGATTTGACTTAAGATTTGACATTTGACCTTCAATGACCTTCTCAAAGTCAAAAAAGGTCAAAAAGGTCTTTTTTCAACTTGCTTCAAATTGACTAAATTTTTTTTTTCAAAATCATCTACATGTTCTCAGAAATTCAAATCTGACTTTAGATTTGACATTTGACCTTCAATGACCTTCTCAAAGTCAAAAAAGGTCAAAAAGGTCTTTTTTCAACTTGCTTCAAATTGACTAAATTCTTTTTTCAAAATCATCTACATGTTCTCAGATATTCAAATCTGACTTTAGATTTGACATTTGACCTTCAATGACCTTCTCAATGTCAAAAAGGGTCAAAAAGGTATTTTTTCATCTTGCTTCAAATTGACTAAATTTTTTTTTCAGAATCATCTACATGTTCTCAGAAATTCAAATATGACTTTAGATTTGACATTTGACCTTCAATGACCTTCTCAAGGTCAAAAAAGGTCAAAAAGGTCTTTTTCAACTTGCTTCAAATTGACTAATTTTTTTTTCAAAATCATCTACATGTTCTCAGAAATTCAAATCTGACTTTAGATTTGACATTTGACCTTTAATGACCTTCTCAAGGTCAAAAAGGTCTGTTTTAAACTTGCTTCAAATTGACCAATTTTTTTCAAAATCATCTACATCTTTTCAAAAGTTCAAATTTGACTTTACAAGTTCTCAGAAGTTCAAATCTGACTTTAGATTTGACCTTTGACCTTCAATGACCTTCTCAAGGTCAAAAGGTATTTTCCAACTTGCTTTAAATTGACCAAATTGTTTTAGGTGGTGACATTTTGTCATGTTAATGCCTTGTTAATATATTGAATAGTTTTTAATATAGATTCAGGCTATTTTTCTACTACTTATGGCTGTAACGTTACAAAAAAATATTAATGAAATATTTAATAGATTTTTGAGTATCTCTTTTGTGCTTCCTAAACTCAAACTTCCTTGGGGGAGCTTCAGTTACAAGTGTAGGAAAGTCTATAAATTATTGTTTTCTAATGGCAGTAACTGGATCCATCATGAGAACATTCTGATCACATGGAAAAAATTGAGTTATAGGCTATTGTCATGTTATTTCAACTGTAATATTAGATATGCACATGTAGCATCTTTATTTATAAATTTGATATGGATGTTGAGTGTTGACACAATAGATGGAAATCAAAACTCTGATAGTTTAAGTCACCAGAGCGCATCTACATGTACTGTAACATGTGCTAAAAATCAGCTAGTTCAGATTAAAACTAACTTGTATATGTACTTGATTAAAAAACAGTATACCTCTAAACACAGGCACACAGTTCCAGGCTGCAGGAGACCCTCTACTGCAGAACTGTCCCAGGCCTAACTCTAGGAGGGTGAGGGGGATACCCACCAAAATCATCATTATAACATATGGCACCAGGAATGCACCACCTCCGTTGTTGTACACCAAATAGGGGAACCTCCAAATATTGCCTGACAGATAGTTGATGAGCGAATTAATGTTAAATATTATGTATCATGGGGAGGTGATCAAGAACTGCAATTTTAAGATTTTTGAAAACTGAAAAAGGTCACATTTTCTTGGTTAAATTTTACTTGTTTCAAAGTGAACAAATTTTTGTTGTAATCATTATCTACAAGTTGCAAGGAGTTTACCTTTGGTTGACCTTTAGTAATATTTGAATAATCAATGTTAAGGTGAAGGTCATCGCAAAAACAGTTTTCTTTGTCTCTCAAAGTTTGGAATGACAGGTCAATAAAGTCAATATTTTTGATCATCAATTTTGATTCAGATTCAGGCCAGAAAATGTCCTGATGAGGTCTTTTAAGGTCAAAGATCAATTTTGATCGCTATATGATAGTCTAGTTTTGATTATAACACTTACCAAGACCAACATTCATGCCCAGTACAGCCAGGATGAAATCCATGCAGTTAGACCAGTTGCCTCTGTGTTTATTCTCATCAGTTTCAAATATGACCTCTGTTTCATTATCATCGTGGTACTCATTTGGCATTGAGGGTTGTGTGCTGTATGGTGCCATTTGTGGTGGAGGGGGATAATCCCTGCTCTTTCTGGGGTAGTCATCAATCTCAGAGTCGTCATAATTCTTGGGGTAGTTATTGCTGTTCTCGCCCTCTGTATGTTTATCCCCTCTATCGAACTCTTGCATCTCTGTAACTTCAACTGCAGCCTGTTGTCATCACATACAAGATATAAAGTTGTGTGAACAGCTTTTATTTGGTCATTAAGCCTGCATTTATCACATATTAGAACTATTGGTCACATATTAGTATCAACAGGTTCTTTTTGGCTCATTTTTAGCAGAGAAGACAACTCAATTAATCAATGAATTAGGGAAAGCAGACTCATTTAAAATATATTAAAACTTAATCTTAATTTTATTTAACCCATCATGCTTTCATCAGCCAACGAGGTCAACTGCGTGAGTGAGCATCATTTGGTGCATTCTGACCAATTCAAGAGCAAGAATAGGGGGGAAAGGATCCGTTACCCAATGTACCTGAAGGTGCTCCCAAAGGTTTCATTGAAAATAATATGGAAATAATTACTTTTATCAATTATGAACACATCAAAAATGAAATTAGGTCATCTGGATTAAAACTAAGGTCATTCAGTGCATTTAAGTTTGACTACGCAAATCATTCTAAATATCATTTTAGGGGTATGTTAGTCTTCATTCATGATCATTTTAAGTATGTTGACCATTCCTCAATCGATATATCGAAACATCGTTAAGGTAGAACACAAAGGGTAACATATTGAAAACACATATCATAAAAAAAACTAAAAACTTAATATATATTTTGAAAAAATGAACCTTCATAAATGTGTTCTCAACAATAGTACCATGATCACCTCAGTTGGTATACAGTAGGCATTCAACTAGAGGGTATATTAAAACATCATTAAGGTGGGACAAAAAGGGCAACATACTGAAAACACAAATCATAAAATAGCCCCGAAAAATAACCCTTTAAAATAATATATCATATGATAAAATGAACCGTTTTAAATGTGTTCTGAACAATAGTACCATGATCACCCTTAGCATTACCCTAGCTATTCAACTTAGATACTATGTCAAAACATCATTAAAGATAAGGTATAACACGAAGAGCAACAGTTGAAACTACAAAACCTAAATTCAAGCTAAATTTAGTTGCAACTTTCCGTTGCATTATATTTTCATTTGGCATCGTCAAAGAAATTAAAACAATGATAGATGACATAATGGTCTTAGTTTATTTCATATGAACAATTAACAAGCAATATTTATCTAAACGAAAGACTAACCGAAACATATTTTTTCAATTATCAGGCTCAATGCTTACATATCGCATGTTTTAAGGACAGGGTGCATGTTGGGAAATTTTCTGCATTCCTCAATTGAGTCACATGTTATTTTTCAAACATGAATAACTCCTTCCCCACATTGTCTACATCTTCCAAGTTTGCACAAAGAGTGCACTTCTGTGCCTAGAAAAGCCTTGTGAGAAGGTTTGTTTTGTAAAATGTATAAAAAACGAGAAAATTCAGTGAAAAAAATTTCTGAAAATTTTCTGATTTTTTTCACTGAATTTTCTTGTTTTTTATACACTTTATCAAAACATTCTTCTCACAAGTCTTTTCTAGGCACAGAAGTGCACTCTTTGTGCAAAACTGGAAGATATAGACAATGAAGGGAAGGAGTGATTCTTGTTTGAAAAATAACATGTGACTCAATTGAGGAATGCAGAAAATTTCCCATCATGCACCCTGACCTTAACAGTATACCCCATGAACAGATATTTGAAAAACATATTTTAAGTTACCTGTTATTAATTGCTTGCAAATGAATCATGTTTTCTTTGATCTTGTTATCATTGAAAATTAAATACAAGTCTGTTTAGAGGTTTGAACATCGGATCCCGGGTTTAATGTCTCTGTGGCGTGATATGTTGACGCAATCGTTATTGTAAATGACAGAGTTTGTTGGAAGGTTCAGTCCAGAATGTCTTTCAAAATAAGATTTTCTATTTTGTTAGAAGGTTCTATGAAACCTACCTACCTTAAAGTCTCCGATAAATCGGGCTACGTATACCGCCGTGTTTACATTAGGGGATTAGAAGAGTTTATTTTTTATTTAGGTATGCAAGCTACGTATATCAATATTAGGCCTTCATTCATGTACTCGTGTGCATGTAATTACTAATCAGCATGCCCTTCAATATTATGTAAACCAGGCTATTCAAGTATAATGTACACTTTATGTTCATGTAGAGTATAGATATGGCCGTGAGAGTCGTACATGTAAAATTATTAATATAAAATTAATATAAATAAATATTGAGCCAATTAACACAAAACACAATACCTTGGAAAATAATGGCTAATTCAAGTTAATTAGCTACAAGAGTTTACAATTTGACATAACTGTTAATTAGCTCAATTGGATATATTATAATACCATCTCCAACTCATCTTCTTGGGCGAAAATAAATCTCCAACTGGTGGTGTAAGCTGGGGAAGGAGGTGAGGGAAAAGAATCGAAATGTATAACTTACATTGATGTTAATGGATTTTGTACGCAACTAGGGAGAAAACCCTCCAACTACAATCCTATCGAAATCTCGTCTGAAGTCTCATCTCGTACTCTCGAGATCTGAAGCTTGATGTTTCGTTCAGTGTAACTTACCAGAAACATTTACCTGGGATAACCGGGGAATGGTCTTCTCAGGGCTTGTTCATACCTAAACCTTAACCGACTCTCACATTGCCATAAATGAAATTATTGTCAATAATTTGAATTTATGTTCATGTAGAGTATAGATATGGCCGTGAGAGTCGTACATGTAAAATTATTAATATAAAATTAATATAAATAAATATTGAGCCAATTAACACAAAACACAATACCTTGGAAAATAATGGCTAATTCAAGTTAATTAGCTACAAGAGTTTACAATTTGACATAACTGTTAATTAGCTCAATTGGATATATTATAATACCATCTCCAACTCATCTTCTTGGGCGAAAATAAGGCCATGCGCGATCTCTCGCGAGAGCCCAAAAGAAAAGAAGATTAATTAGAAAGTAGTTAAATCATTTATTGATACACACAAATCAATACATGAATACCAAAATATAAGAACATCATAGAAATGAACTAAAGTAAATCCGCAAATTCTGAAATATGGATGGACAAATTAATGTAATGTAATGTAATATGCTGTCAATCTCAAGTAAGATAAAGGAATTAGAATTGAATGAAAATTTTTGAATTCAGAAAGTGCGGGTTTATCTCAAATAAATTTCTAGTACATCATGAAGAAAAAACAGTAGCTACTTGAAATTTGCATGCTCGACACCTGTCTGAGCCACTTTGGGGTTTACATGAAAATTGAATACTCGACACCTGTCTGAGCAACTTGGGGCTTTAATGAAAATTGCATACTCGACACCAGTCTGAGTTTAAAAATGTCTACCTAATATATATTTTTAATGTAAGTATGTAAGTCATCTCCCAATCTTTTTGATAGTATAGTCATCAGGTCCAAGATTTGTGGCCCATGTAGTTCCGCCTATCTGCAAACTGTGGCATTTATAGAAGGTAGGATCTACCTGACATTGAACAAAGAGTTTGTGAAGAAAATTGTTAAATACAGAAGTCTTCACTGGAGCATCTCTATAAATGAAAAGAAGACCTGATGTTAAAGGACCTGATGTTCAGGTACAACTTCATATGTAATACTGGACAACAAGATGGTAATTGAGAATTAATTGATATCGTAGCAGGAGATGAGCTATGTTTAAAATGTGAAAAAGTAATAATGAAAAGGCTTCATCGGGAGAGAATTTAATACTTTCTAACTGTAAGTTGTGTCCTGCAGAAGTACTTGTCAACTCACTACTTCTTAGTAAGCCAAAAAGGCTGTAGATAACATAGATCTGTACAAGACTTGAGCAAAAGGGTCAAAATCTACATCAGAAGTTTTAGAAATCGTTTGTTCTAACAAAGCTGTGTTGATTGGCAATCTAGTGTCTATGCTAGGATTTTTTTTTTTTTTTTTTTTTTATTTACAAAAACCGGAAACTATTTGAGAGACTACATAAGAAGTAGTGGGATCCTTGAAATTGTTAAATGTGAAAATATGATAGATATGATATACCAGACAGAATTGACTTGAATGAATTAGGGGCATAATTCTTTAAACGAAGATGTGCTGCAAAAAGGCTAGCAGAGGCTGGGGTTAGAGGAAATTCACCTATACCTGTCTGGGAATTGAACTGTACTAATAAATCATATGACTTTCTGGTAGACGGGGCTTGGGCAGCTTGAAGTGCTTCTAAAAAAAATAGAAAGTAACATAAATTGTTTCTAGATAAAGCGTCAGCAGCAGAATTAAGAATACCAGCAATGTGTTCACTTTGAACATGATATTGTTTGAGAGACATTTTAATATATAGGAAGTAAGAGTTGCATGGACGTTTGATTGCTGGTAGAAAAATTATTTCGGTATGTTCACTACTGCTTCATTGTCAGAATGCAGGATAACTGTGTGTCCAGACATAAATTTTGCCTATGTAGGTATAGCAGTAACAATAGGATATAATTCAAGAATATTGAAGTCCAATTCTTTCCATTCTGATGGCCATTCCCCTTTAAACCAAAGATTATTGCAAACGGCTCAATAGCCTATCATAGTAGAAGCATCGGTAAATAGATGCAAATGTTCTCTTGTCTCTTGTTCTTCTGTAAGGAAAAAGGGTTTGCCATTAAAGTGAATTAGAAACTCTTTGCACATTAATAAATCCTGGATAGATGGAGTGTTGATAAGATTTTATAATGTAGCTCCTTCATTTTTTAGATAGATGAAGAAATATTGAAATAAATGATCTACCGAAAGGAATCACACAACAACAGTAGCTAAGGAATCCTATAGCAGATAAAGTTCTATTTTTTTTTTAACTTTCTTTGGTTTTGGCTTAATGGTGAAGGGGTTGATGTTACATAAAGTGTCAATGATTGTTTTGCCATTCCATGGGCAAACGAGCTTCTAATAGTCTTACACAAGAAGCAACCTTTTCCTAAATGTTTTATAATATCGACGGCTTGTTGTACGGTTGCATATTTAACTGTAGAAGTTTCGTCTGGGATAGTATCATTATGGATTGGCCTCTGGGATGTGATAAGTTGTGAATAACACACAATTCACCTGGAGATTTTTAGGAACGAGAAATAAGGGTGAAATAACATAATATCAAATGGTGGCTGGTCAAAAGGTCCAAGTATTCTACCAGCTTTAAGATCTTTGTTTAATTTTTTGAGAGCTTCTGGGTTCTTAGATATGATGACAAATTATCATGAGTAATGTTGTAATGTTCTGGCAAATCAGAGTGAGGAAATTTTAAATCCATACTAGAAACCATGAACTGTTTCTTCTTGATGTTCATAGCCTTCAAGCCAATATCTGAGTCTTTCAGGTTTAACTGGAGTAACAACTGGTGTTGACATAAGTTCACTCGAAGGTTTTTTTTTTTTTGGAGTCTCCAGTACCTGAGCGCTTTTTGTTGGGGAATTGGGCTTGCCTGCCGTTGTTGCGGGAGTAACATTTGACATGGAGTGTTTTGAACGATTGCAAGTTGGGCAGGTGTGGTTAAAGGGACAAGGGGATATATATTTCAAGAGGTGAGGGGTTTGATCATGAAATCTTTGGGTATAGACAGCAATAAATATACTGAATGCTCGGACCCATTCTGGAAATGAAAGGATTTTTTTTTTTTTTTTTTTTTTTTTTTTTTTTTTTTTTGAAGGGATTAAATTCAAATGTTTTGATTCAAAAGAATTGTCAGATTACATCTCACAGAGGACATAATCAATGTTTTTGTCTTCTTCAATACAATCATGAATCAATACATGAATACCAAAAATATAAGAACATCATAGAAATGAATTAAAGTAAATCCGCAAAATCTGAAATATGGACAAATTAATGTAATGTAATATGTTGAAAAAATGGAAATTGGATTCATAGAAGCTACTGACACCTGTCCTTGTAGCATGGCAATTGTGTTGGGAATTAATCCATAAGCTGTAGAGACGGGTTGGGAATTATGAAAAGCTGAAAGGTTAGTAGAGACTGGAGGGATGAAAGGGTAGGGTTGGATATTAGCGCTTGATGCAAAAGATGGAATAGGGCGAGTAATAGATGCTGTGGGTCTATTTAGAGAGAATGAAATGTTGGGTTGGAATGGAAGATGTAGTGGAATAAGAAGGGAAAGGGGATAAGGGAAAAGTTGTTGTAAAGTTGCCTCTTATTAAAGTGGGCATAGACTTGGCTGCAGTCAGGGTATTAGAAGTGTGATACTCTTCTATAGTAATACTTGGGCTAGGATCAGATCCTTCAGTTCCAGACATCTGGAATGAAATAAGTAGTATTTATATAGAGGGTAAGCAACTTCAAGACATAATAACATTTTTAGATAAATATAAATAGAAGCACATGCTCCATGTTAGATGTATATAAATATGATGCCCATAAGGCTAATCATAATAGATATGATTTAGAATACACTGCATAAATAAATGCATATGATATATAAAGATTATGAATTATCATAATATAAATATGATGCCCATAAGGCTAATCATAATAAATATGATTTAGAATACACTGCATAAATAAATGCATAATATATATAAAGATTATGAAGTATCATAATATAAATATGATGCCCATAAGGCTAATCATAATAAATATGATTTAGAATACACTGCATAAATAAATGCAAATGATATATAAAAATTATATTTTATCATAATATAAATATGATAACCTTTAAGAATAAAGGTAAAGAATACAATGCATTAATAAATGCATATGATATATAAAATAATATGAATTATCATAATATAAATATGATAACCTTAAGAATAAAGGTAAAGTATACAATGCATGAATAAATGCATATGATATATAAAATAATATGAATTTTATCATAATATAAATATGATAACATATCATGTCTAAAGGTATAGTATACACTGCATGAATAAATGCAGATGATATACAAAATAATATATATTTATCATAATAGAAATATGATAACATATAAGTAAACAGGAAACTAAATTTCCTAATATAAGTATAGTACTTATGAAGGATAACTAAGTGAATAAACTATTGTGAATAGTTAACGACTCTCTGGCTTATGTTTGGTTAGAGAAGAGTAGCCGTCTCTTCTAATGTTAAGTCTAATTATTATTACCTAATAAATGTAATCAAGAAATCTCAGGATTGCGCCTTTCCAGGACTTGACGAAACGCTTTTCCCCTTTGCATTGAGATGTATGGGATCGTAGGAGTCATCTATCAAATTTGACCATTGATTTTTTATTGGGTGGTATGTGGGTGATGGAGGAAGAAAAGTCTATTGCCCTTATGAGATGAATATCATTTAACAATTTGAAATTGGTAGATAAAATTTTTTGAATTATATTGAATGCATTCTGAAACAGTATTGATCGAGGATTTGAAAGGATGCCATGAGCATTGAAATAGTTCTCCAATATAAAAGGCTTTTAATGAAGGATGTATATCTAAATATTGTTCAGTCAAAGTGATGAGATTTTCTGCAACAAAGGTAGATGATCTATGAACCAGATCAATTTCTCCTAGCTGTAAAATAGCCATATCTGGGTAGGGATTTTTATATTTTACATCATCTTGAAATTGTTTAATTGTATATACAATGGTGGTATTATAGTTAACTATGTCTTCCTTTAATTTAAAGTCAAATTGGTTAGATTCTTCTATTTTTCGAACAAAAATGTGGCCTATAACGTTGACCCTAATATCATTAGGCATCTCTAATAGTCATGTATAATGGGAGAAGAAAGGTAAGGATATTTTGACTCCTGTCTTATCCTCAGAGTAAAGTTTATTATGTGCAATAAGGTGTCTGAAATATAGAAGAAAGGAATAATATAGCTCTCTCAAGAGATAAATATATATCAAGTAATGAAATGATATCTGTACCTTCATGGTACTAATAATAATCACAAAAACAACCAGAAATCTCTGGAATGGGATAATAAATAGAATAGATATATTTATTTAATAGCCTACAAGGTTACTTACACTCGTAAATAAATGAAATATCTATCATTAGATTGGATGGAGTCTATTGAACGTAACTTGAGGACATGTATGTGACTTACTTCGTTCCAAAGCCTTCTCTATATTCCGGCTTTGAGTAGAAAGATTAGCTGCCTTAGTATTGTAAATATTGTAAATCAATGTGTCACACGCACAGTGAATACGGCATAATAATATGAAATATACCTTTATGTATAGATTTGAGAAACATCAGCACACATCTCCGTCTGAATCTATTGTTACATTTGATTTCTTTAAGCGAGAATAATTTCAAAGTTTCCTACATTATTCACGTCTGGAACCGGAAGCCATTTTTAAGCTAGGCCTACAGCGAGAAAATTTCACCATGTGTCAAACTCCGAAAAGAAATTTTGAAATATCTAAATCCAGACAAGCAACACTTCATCCTCAATATAATTAATATTCTTAAATATTTATAAAATTTATCAAAAATGATTTCTAGGTGCGTGTAGCAATTTATACATACGAAATACGAGTACATACGAAATCAATGAAGTTACATCTAGCTGTAAGGTAGAGACTCGAGTAATATGTGACGTGTCCATATTCATCACTAAATTAATTCTTTTGTATAAATTCAAGTTTTAAACCATATGTACGAGATGTCAATTGAATATTTCAAACATAAAACTACAAAGTCATAAAGACAAAAGATAAAACGTGTTTGAAATTTTTTGAACATCTTTAAACTGACGTTTTTTGTGTGAAATATTACGATAAAATTTTCACAAAACGATTAAGCGATAGATAAATGTATATACAAGAGATAAATGTCGATAAAAAGAATCGAAATGTATAACTTACATTGATGTTAATGGATTTTGTACGCAACTAGGGAGAAAACCCTCCAACTACAATCCTATCGAAATCTCGTCTGAAGTCTCATCTCGTACTCTCGAGATCTGAAGCTTGATGTTTCGTTCAGTGTAACTTACCAGAAACATTTACCTGGGATAACCGGGGAATGGTCTTCTCAGGGCTTGTTCATACCTAAACCTTAACCGACTCTCACATTGCCATAAATGAAATTATTGTCAATAATTTGAATATTTATGTGTGTACTACATACAATACAATTCCCTGGGAAACAAAACACAAATACGTTTTATATGTTCAAAATGAGCCATTTGATTGATGCAAACACTAAATAGCTTCATAAATAACATCTACAAAGTATATCTAATAGTAATTTTCAATTTCAATGTTGAAACTTCCCTGGTTAAGATTATATGGGAAATCATCACGAGACGAAGATCGTTCGCCTTCCTGGCTTACCTCTGAATCGTGTACCGGGCAATCTCTTTATATAGTTTAGCGAGAGCGGTGCGCCTGCGCAGTTTTAAACTTTGGCGCACACTTTAAGCAATACATTCAAGGCAGAATGGATTCTTGATTACAATGGCAATTTCAATATAGCCTCCTTTTTGAAACTAAAATTTTTGCTATACTTTCATATTGTGTATCTTCCACACTTAGGACCCTCTCTTATTTCATGTTTGAATTATAAAATAGTGTCAATACTAAACAATAAATGTAAATTCAGAGGGGGTCTGGTTTGTGGAAGTACCTCAATCTGTCAATGAATGGGGAAGGTCATTCACTGTTTACAACAAAAACACAATAGGGTGTCTTTCAATACAATAGGATTACTAACTATTTATGCATGAATGGCACATGAAATGAAGCTTAGTAGATTAGGACACATTGTAGTTCTTATATTGACTAGTAAAATTAAGTTTATCTACAAAACTCAAGATTTTAATCAAGGTTCTGTAAAAATATGTCAAAAGAGTCAACATGACACGTGCTAAGAATCCTGTTAAAAACACCTTTTTACCATAATTTCCACACTATTTTGTGATTTGTTGAAAATATACTTAATAAAGATTCAAATTGCATAGAAATAATTCTGGAATTCCATTTTACCCTTTTCAATAATTTTCTAAGTTCTTATAGGTACACTAATAGGTACGGATCCTTTCAAAAATTGAACATCATTTGGTGCATTCTGACCAATTCAAGAGTGAGAATAGGGGGAAAATTTCGAAAATTGAACATCATTTGGTGCATTCTGACCAATTCAGCGTATGCAATGAGTTATTGACAATCCATAACCATCTATTTTGATTTCCAGTTAAAATTCTGACTATTTAGGGGTACATGTTCATGAATAGGAAGGTGTCTAACCTTTTTTGTCATCACAATCCATGCAGGAAAACCACTTTTCAATTTTTCCTCAAATCTGTATACATGTTCTATGTGCACAAATTATGTATGGAATATATTGGATGTTAATTTATTTTCTGTTTATTACTGTATGTACTGCTTATTCAAATCATGAACAATGAACATATGTCATATGAATGACTGATCAAGATTTGCTTTTCATGATTCCTTTCACATTTTATTTAAGCATGCAACAATTTATATGTTATTTCGTTGCCATTTTATGCATTTTATACCCCAACCTTTTTAAGGTTATGATGAGCTTACAACTTTGTAAACAAAATCGAAAACTTGTTTTGTAAATCGTTGAGAGCCATTGCTATGTTTTATAAAAAAGAGAACATACAAACAGAAAAACAAAGTCAGTGACCTATGATTTTTATTTTCTTAAAATTAACTAATATACAGATTTTCAATTTGAATATACAGTACATCTGTAGAGTTTATAGTTAAGGTACTTTATCTATAGTATTAGACCATTAACTTACCATTTTTAGAATTTTCCAGCTTCAAGATTGGTTCTCTCTAACCCAGAACTATAAATAAAAAGTATTCACATTTAACTTCCCATAGTAATGTCACTTAAATGTTTCCCATATGATATTTAACTTTGGTTCACTTAAAATTGTCTCTAATGTCAGTATACATGTACTTGCAACTCCTTTTCAACTCACCTGAGAGTAGTTTTGATGGTCTTTTAAATAAAATCTATTTAGTGAAAGGCAAATTCATGTTTTTATATCTTTGCTCTTACATTTGAAAGGTGTGTAATAGTCAATACAATATATTTCTGGCCTAAACCCTATTTATTTAACAACATTGAAAATATGAAAATATGTAATATTTGGTATATGATAGCTATGATTGCTTTCAACTTCTGAGCATTATCTTAATTTCACAAAGTTGGAGACAGTGCAAATTAATATTTTGTCTGAAATCCAAGAAAAACATTATTCATTTTGTTAGATTATTATCTTCAAAATGTTTGCACCAGTTTTGGAATAAGAGTTCAAAAATAGCAATATGTCAAATTTTAAAGATACATTAAATGAGACAATTATCTTACAATAAATTGCACCAGTTTTTGGGACATAAGAGTTGAAAAATGACAAAATGTCAAATTTAAGAAATATTTAGGATTGATATTTGGTTGAGGCACAAGATCAAAAATGAAAAATGTTGAAGTAACAAAAATGTTCTTAAAACAATTGATATCACTGAGTTTACATTTTGGTTGGTAAAACAGAAATACATTTGTATGTTTATTGCAAAATTGAATCTAAAGTAATCAAAACATAAGCTATAGGGCTGTGTAAGCTAAACCATCATAAGATATTTGGCGATAGGTTTTCTTTAAGGGGCAATGCATTGCATGGTTATTTCTGAAATCATAGTTCATTTCTTGATCCATCAGAATCAAGTACCAATATTTGGATTAAGGTGTACTTGTTTTGTTTTATATTAAGTATAAATAATTAAAAATGTCCTAATCTTTAGGCATTAAAAAAGATCCTTAACTCAGCTAGACTGTGGAATTAAACTGTAGGTGGTATGCCAGCATCTGAACTATCTCATACATGTATTTAGTCATCTAAGTTTTTTATGTACATTTTTAGCATCTGTACTTTCAGCCCTAGAACAGATCCCCAATTCTGTAAGACTGTGGAAGTTGGCTGTAGAGCTAGAGGATCAGGAAGATGCTAGGATTATGTTGAGTCGTGCTGTGGAGTGTTGCCCCACAAGTGTAGAGGTAGGCTACAATTATCTACAATTTCTAAATGGCTGTACATGTATTTTGTTTATTAATTATTTATGTTTGTTTTTCAATGTCTGTTACAAGTAGGTCACCATGACCTGCATAGATTTATCAAAAATCATTTTCTAAATGATTACAATTTAAATTTTGAGCATTGTTTAAAAAAGTCAATCCTGTTTCTGAAAACATTGAAAGGGAAGATCATCCACAATCAAACTAAAAATAACTTTTACTCTTTCACCAGTTCAATATTTTGATTGACAGCTCTATTTTTGGAAGTGAAATTGATGTCCTGTGTTAAAACTCCAAGGTCAAGCTGATCTGGTCATTCTCTAAGACAATTAAGAAACAGATTTTTCATAGAAATTAATCAGTTCTATCTTTAAATTTCTCAATTAAAACATATTTATAGAAAAATTGACCTTTTAAACCATTCTTGTCTATCTAATATCAGTTTAAGTAAGAGGTTTTTATCATAATTATTTTTGTCTGAAAGGGAGATTTTGCAGTGTTTTGTAGGACTGTTTTGTCAAAGAAATTGTAAATAGAAAGCACAATTCCCCAATCTTCACAAGTTCAGGGTTTCATTTGAATTTTTTGTGTGGTGGAAAAATCAGTTATGCCAGATGAGGATGACATTGGTTCAATGTTTACGTCATAAAATGAGGCATTTTTGATAATTATCAGATCTCAAAATGACATAATATTACCGCTCCAAGGCTCTTTTACCTATTTTAATATTCTAGGTAGACAATTAAAAGTCTTTCCAAGCGAATACACACAAAATTAAACATGAATCCTTAATGTATTCCTCAGATTGATTTTTTAAAACCTACTTCAAACCTACATCTTAGTGTTCACTTCAAATCAGTTAATAGTGACACCATACATCTAAAGTGTACAACGGTATATTTTGTCAATGTACGTTGTTGATGGTTAGGCATGGTAGAAGAAATGTTCAACATGACAGCTCAATTCAAAATGAAATCTTTGATAAATTAAATACCAGTTGTCAGATTTAGTTCTTTTTTAAAATTTTGATTTGATGTTTATTTTGGAAACATTACCAAACATGGAAATATTCAACACGTTTAAAACATATTTTGTGTTAACTAAACATAATTTGTCAAAGTTAGATCCATTTAAGTTATAAACTCTGTGACTGATGTCTTTTATATTTGTAGTTATGGCTGGCTCTTGCAAGACTTGAGAATTATGAGAATGCACGTAAAGTGTTGAACAAAGCACGTGAGAGTATCCCTACTGATAGGCAGATCTGGATCTCTGCAGCTAAACTTGAAGAAGCAAACGGCAACATACATATGATTGAGAAAATTATAGACAGGGGTAAGTGGGGTTGCCCTTTCAGAATAAGAATATTGTATACAATGTCTGTATTCATGTGTATTGTAGATTCTGTATCTTTCATCTTTTCAACAACTCTGTATAGCAAATTATGGGCATTATGTTTATGATATTTTTATGAAAATGAAATGCGTTTTTACTCCAATAAATAATCTCTACCACCCAGGTTTAAGCATAAACATTTTAAACATATGTTTTTTCAGCTCTGGCATCCCTACGTGCAAACATGGTGGAGATTAATCGTGAACAGTGGATCAAAGATGCTGAAGATTGCGAGTCTGCTGGCAGTATACATACATGTCAAGTAATAGTGTGAGTATATATACGTCAAGTAATAATGTGAGTATACATACATGTAACGTTATAGTGTGAGTATACATACATGTCAAGTAATAGTGTGAGTATACATACATGTCAAGTAATAGTGTGAGTATACATACATGTCAAGTTATAGTGTGAGTATACATACATGTCAAGTAATAGTGTGAGTATACATACATGTCGAGTTATAGTGTGAGTTTACATACATGTCAAGTAATAGTGTTAGTATACATACATGTCAAGTAATAGTGTGAGTATACATACATGTCAAGTTATAGTGTGAGTATACATACATGTCAAGTAATAGTGTGAGTATACATACATGTCGAGTTATAGTGTGAGTTTACATACATGTCAAGTAATAGTGTTAGTATACATACATGTCAAGTAATAATGTGAGTTTACATACATGTCAAGTAATAGTGTTAGTACAGGGTGTTCCAAAAGTAACAGGACTGGTGCTGGCATTTTGTTAAATATGCACCAATCGTCTTCAAAATGTTACATAATGTACTTTCATGTATCATTACTAAAACTGCAAAGTTTCAACAAAAAATATGTAACTCGGGTAGAGATATGGTTGCTATGGTAACATGACATCACAATACCCGGGGCAGCATTCCACGCAGACAGTTACATTAAGACAGAAAGAGACATTTAAGCATTTTGTACATCCCATATCAAAGTTGAAATGCAACAACTGGTGGGAATTACATTTGTTTTACATCATTTGATATTTCCATGTATCCTATGTACTTAGGCTCCTCTTTTGGTCAGTAGAAAAATAGCACTCTGTATCCATGACTCAAACACATGAGTGAACCCATTTGAGGACATGTCAGGCACGGTTGATTGAACAACTTGGAGAAGGTCTTTCTCATCTTTAAAGATCTTACAGCACTGATTAGCATTCCATTCTCCATGTAAGTAAAAATTGAATGTTGCATGATCAGAAGAGTATGGTGCATGGTTTTAGAACTCAAGACCTAGCTCCTCTATACCTGCATGGTGTTTAATGGTGACCTGCGGGCAGGCACGTTATCAAGGTGGATGGGTCTTTTGGGTCTTTTCAAAAACTCAACCATGAATTGTTCAGACTGTAATTCATAGTGATATTCCAGGAAATTGAATAAATATTATTATTATTATGAAATTATACTTGAATCTGAGTTTTATAGCAACACCTTTACAACAAAGCAACTAATAAAATATACAAGAAATGTTGTATTATAATAGGTGAATTAGATACTTTCTTCGGTAACACAAAAATGTTAGATATCACATTTTCAGAAAAAAGTTGCCCTGGGTATTGTGATGTCATGTTACTATAGTAACCACAACTCTACCCGCATTTCATCATTTTTTCTGAAACTATAATATTTTAGTTGCAATACTTCAATGTACAATTTGTGAAAATTTGAAGACACTGGGTGCAAAATTGACAAAATGCCAGCACCAGTCCTGTTACTTTTGGAACACCCTGTATACATGTCAAGTAATAGTGTTAGTATACATACATGTCAAGTAATAGTGTGAGTATACATACATGTCAAGTTATAGTGTGAGTATACATACATGTCAAGTAATAGTGTGAGTATACATACATGTCGAGTTATAGTGTGAGTTTACATACATGTCAAGTAATAGTGTTAGTATACATGTCAAGTCATTGGATACATATAAATGACAACTAATATAAGTACATGACAAGTTATTGCTTAAACATTCAGAGTGATTCAGAAGTAACATCCAAAGGAGTTGCTGTTTCAATACTACTTGACTAATCATGTTTAAACTTGGTACAGATGTAATACATTAATGAGTAAAGATATCAAAAATAAACATCTGTACCAAGTTTCACAAAGATTGGTCCAGTAGTATTGCAATAGTAACATCACAATGGCAATTACACTTCTCCTGGCATGTAATTTCAGGCGTGCAGTGATAGGCGTTGGTGTGGAGGAGGAAGATAGGAAACATACCTGGATGGAGGATGCTGAGGCTGTAAGTAGAATAAAGTATACAATTATTGGTCTTTCTATAGGTTCATAATGAAACCCCTGTAGCTGAGACTGAGACTGTAGATCAAGGTTTACATTTAGGAGTGGATATAATTTGACAGCCAACTGAATAGAGATGTATTAAAAATAAACTGTTTATTGCTCTCTTATCTGACTAAAAGGAGATTTGCTATCAATGCCCAGGCTCTCACTGTTTCTTGTTTTCTTTATAGTCTGCCTCACATGGAGTGTATGAGTGTGCAAGAGCTATCTATGAGTGTGCAAGAGCTATCTATACCCAGGCACTCGCTATTACTTGTTTTCTTCATAGTCTGCCTCACACAGAGCGTATGAGTGTCAAGAGCTATCTATGCCCAGGCACTCACTGTTTCTTGTTTTCTTTATAGTCTGCCTCACATGGAGTGTATGAGTGTGCAAGAGCTATCTATGAGTGTGCAAGAGCTATCTATGAGTGTGCAAGAGCTATCTATACCCAGGCACTCGCTATGCTATTACTTGTTTTCTTTATAGTCTGCATCACATGGGGGGTAGGAGTGTGCAAGAGCTATCTATGCCCAGGCACTCACTATTTCTTGTTTTCTTTATAGTCTGCATCACATTGGGCGTATGAGTGTGCAAGAGCTATCTATGCCCAGGCACTCACTATGAGTGTGCAAGAGCTATCTATGCCCAGGCACTCACTGTTTCTTGTTTTTCTTTATAGTCTGCATCACATGGAGTGTATGAGTGTGCAAGAGCTATCTATGAGTGTGCAAGAGCTATCTATACCCAGGCACTCGCTATTACTTGTTTTCTTTATAGTCTGCATCACATGGGGGGTATGAGTGTGCAAGAGCTATCTATGCCCAGGCACTCACTATTTCTTGTTTTCTTTATAGTCTGCATCACATTGGGCGTATGAGTGTGCAAGAGCTATCTATGCCCAGGCACTCACTATTTCTTGTTTTCTTTATAGTCTGCATCACATGGGGCGTATGAGTGTGCAAGAGCTATCTATGCCCAGGCACTCACTATTTCTTGTTTTCTTTATAGTCTGCATCACATGGAGCGTATGAGTGTGCAAGAGCTATCTATGCCCAGGCACTCACTATTTCTTGTTTTCTTTATAGTCTGCATCACATGGAGCGTATGAGTGTGCAAAAGCTATCTATGCCCAGGCACTCACTATTTCTTGTTTTCTTTATAGTCTGCCTAACATGGAGCGTATGAGTGTGCAAAAGCTATCTATGCCCAGGCATTCACTATTTCTTGTTTTCTTTATAGTCTGCATCACATGGAGCGTATGAGTGTGCAAGAGCTATCTATGCCCAGGCACTCACTATTTCTTGTTTTCTTTATAGTCTGCATCACATGGAGCGAATGAGTGTGCAAGAGCTATCTATGCCCAGGCACTCACTATTTCTTGTTTTTCTTTATAGTCTGCATCACATGGGGCGTATGAGTGTGCAAGAGCTATCTATGCCCAGGCACTCACTATTTCTTGTTTTCTTTATAGTCTGCGTCACATGGAGCGAATGAGTGTGCAAGAGCTATCTATGCCCAGGCACTCACTATTTCTTGCTTTCTTTATAGTCTGCATCACATGGAGCGTATGAGTGTGCAAGAGCTATCTATGCCCAGGCACTCACTATTTCTTGTTTTCTTTATAGTCTGCATCACATGGAGCGTATGAGTGTGCAAGAGCTATCTATGCCCAGGCACTCACTATTTCTTGTTTTCTTTATAGTCTGCATCACATGGGGCGTATGAGTGTGCAAGAGCTATCTATGCCCAGGCACTCACTATTTCTTGTTTTCTTTATAGTCTGCATCACATGGAGCGAATGAGTGTGCAAGAGCTATCTATGCCCAGGCACTCACTATTTCTTGCTTTCTTTATAGTCTGCATCACATGGAGCGTATGAGTGTGCAAGAGCTATCTATGCCCAGGCACTTACTATTTCTTGTTTTCTTTATAGTCTGCATCACATGGAGCGTATGAGTGTGCAAGAGCTATCTATGCCCAGGCATTCACTATTTCTTGTTTTCTTTATAGTCTGCATCACATGGAGCGTATGAGTGTGCAAGAGCTATCTATGCCCAGGCACTCACTATTACTTGTTTTCTTTATAGTCTGCATCACATGGAGCGTATGAGTGTGCAAGAGCTATCTATGCCCAGGCACTTATTATTTCTTGTTTTCTTTATAGTCTGCATCACATGGAGCGTATGAGTGTGCAAGAGCTATCTATGCCCAGGCACTCACTATTACTTGTTTTCTTTATAGTCTGCATCACATGGAGCGTATGAGTGTGCAAGAGCTATCTATGCCCAGGCACTTATTATTTCTTGTTTTCTTTATAGTCTGCATCACATGGAGCGTATGAGTGTGCAAGAGCTATCTATGCCCAGGCACTAACTGTGTTTGCCAGCAAGAAGAGTATTTGGTTGAGGGCTGCATACTTTGAGAAGAACCATGGATCAAGGTAATGTAATAAGTGAACAGGGATATTAAAAGGTTTAGCATTAATATTATAGGAAACCAATAACCATTACTATGTTTTTCCCCTATTTTCTTAAATAAAATATGCTAAAATAAAATTTGTGTAAAACTTTAAAGCTCTCATGTTATGTTCTGCACCCATCTCATCCCAAGATTTGGTCAGGGGAAATAAAGTGGAGGGAAATACAGATGAGAGGCTTGATGATACAGGTGTAAGGTTGATGATATACATGTAAGTACATGATACATGTTACTTCCAGGGAATCTCTAGAGGCATTACTACAGAGGGCAGTTGCCCATTGCCCCAAGGCAGAAATGCTTTGGCTAATGGGAGCCAAGTCAAAGTGGCTAGCGGTAGGTTATTTTTCATTTTACGTATACATGTAGAAAGTAGCATTACTCAGATCAATATATATATCTCCAAAAATGCATCATGTTGCACATTTGTCTGATAACTTTCAATGAATAAAGTTGTGTATATCTTTTTGGAATTTCTTTACCCCTGTCATCTTACAAGGTTTGTAGGTAGAAATACAGTACAGTGTATACTGAATTCAAAAAAGAGTTTTTTAAGAAACCAAACAGTTCCGAAATGGTCTCTTGAAAAATGAAAATATTTATTTTCCTTCTATGTTTTTTCATGTTTTCCACTACTTTGCTATTTCACAGGGAGATGTGCCAGCTGCAAGAAGTATCCTGGCTTTAGCCTTCCAGGCCAATCCTAACAGTGAGGAGATTTGGCTGGCTGCTGTTAAGCTTGAGAGTGAAAACAATGAGTTTGAGAGAGCCAGGAGATTGCTACAGAAAGCCAGGACTAGTGCCCCAACAGCCAGAGTTAGTATTGCTTTTATTATCATTATTATGTGCCCATTACTATGCTTAAAAATGTGGTTATATCAGTACATGTAGGAGTTATATCTCGAAAGTATTTTAGATTAACATTATACAGGGTGACCCAAAAAAAATGCAACCCTCCATTTCTTCAATATTTTTCTTAAATGGAGGTAAATTGCTCTGAGATTTGGCACACAAGGACTTCATTCAATGTGGGATCCTCTGGCAAAGTTTCAATAATCATAGTCTTATATTGATAGAGTTATGGCCGTTCCAAAATATGCTCCAAATATCGTCCATTTCCAATGTTAGGTTTTCGGATGAATCACATTCCCTTCTTTCTGAACATGTAAACTCAAGAAATAATGTGTTCTGGGATCACAAATTCCAGATGAAGTGCTTCAAAGGCCCCTTCATTCTGTTTAATGCACAGCTCGGGCTGCCAATTTCCAAACATGAAATCATCAGCCCCTTTTGGTTTGAGGTTGATAATGGCTACACTGTTACTGTTAACACACAGCGCAATATTGGCGTTCCCAGGAAGTTCTAGGCAGTTCTAGAGTGACATAGAGGCTTCAATAGACAAGAACAGTGGTTCTAGAAGGATGGAGCTATTCTTCACACTTCTAATGATAGCATAACCTCGCTCACTAGTCATTTTTATGAGAAGATTATCTCTCCTAGGACGAAGAACCCATGGTAATCCCACAGTCTTGATCTCAATGCCCTTGACTTCTATATATGCGGTTATTTAAAGGATAATGTGTATGAAAATAACCCTACCGCAATTGCAGAGCTCCAACAAGTAATGGCTGCAAAAATTTGAGCCAAAACCATGGGGAAAATGCATCTGTGTTATGAACAGTTTTCCTTGAAAATTGCAAGTTTGTTTTCAGCGAAATTGACGACATCTGGAGCATATTTTGAAACAATGATTTCTCTATCAATATAAAACTATGATTATTCAAACTTTACCAGAGGATCCCACATTGAATGAAGTTCTTGTGTGCCAAATCTCAGAGCAATTTACCTCCATTTAAGAAAAATATTGAAGAAATGGAGGGTTGCATTTTTTTTGGGTCACCCTGTATATATTTCATAACTGTCAAAACTTATCAATATGTGGTTACATGATTTTAGATTTTTATGGGGTTCAAAGTGTTATATAAAGTCTGGGTTTTGAAGGATTTTTTGACGATTAAATGTGTCCTCAGACATAAGAGATTTTAGTGAATCCTTTATGTTTGAACACAAATTGTTAACCCTTGGTTGGGTCGAGTTATCAGTGTGATTGTTATTTGTTATACTTTCACGTATACTATGATGTGTCTCATTGTGTCTTATACTATGATGTGTCTCATTGTCTAGGTGTTCATGAAGTCTGTTAAGCTGGAATGGTGTCTTGGTGACATGAAGACGGCTGAGGATTTACTAGATGATGCACTTAACCAGTACCCTGATTTTGCCAAAGTAAGTTACTTATAACGGATCTGCTTGCCTTGCCACCACTACATTCACAGTCCATCCCTATAGATGGAAGGACACTTAACCTATGATGCCTTGGCCTAAAGTTTAATCCCCAGTTCAGAAAATACCAATTACATTATTGCATTTTGTCCTTGTTTGTCACTTTGTCAATAATATGGTGTTTAACGGTATAAAAGAATGAGGGCTTCTTCAAGATTATCACGATTCATTATTATATATTTGAATTATTAATTATGGCCCCTGTGTTTGTATATTCTAGAAATTCAATGAAGCAGCACTTTATCTAATTGTCTTGCAACGTACAATTTTAAAAATGTTATCATACTCTCTATTGTTACAGTTGTGGATGATGAGAGGTCAAATTGCTGAAGAGGAGGATGAGCTTGATAAAGCCAGGGAGGTCTATAATATGGGTAGGTCAACAATTTTGGTAAAGCCATAGGTCAACAATCTTGAATTTTGCGTAAGTCAGAGAGGTTTTTATTTTGATGGGTAATTTTGGAAACCAAGAATTACCCAAAACATGAGTAAACAGGCACAAAGTCTAAAGGTGCATATTGTCCAAAGGTACATTTATTCCAAAGGTGATTTATTCAAAACAACCAGATGTGGTCCTTTATTACCCATTGCTACCCATATCAGTTAAGCACCTACGTGTAAATAACCATATGTTTCAAGTAACAATAAAAAACCATTAAACCACATGCATGATAAGTTAGTTCAATATTCAAATATTGCTAAATAGTATTTTCTTCATGTAGGTCTGAAGAAATGTCCCAGAGCAATCCCCCTGTGGATCCTACTGTCCAGACTAGAGGAAAGGTCTGGTTACCTCACAAAAGCTAGGTCTATCCTAGAAAAAGCAAGACTGAAAAATAATGCATGTCCTGAACTTTGGTGAGTTCAAATAATATATACTTCATCTGCACATAGTATTCTCTGTAATAGTTTACCATTGTGAATGCAAAACTTAATTGATTAATTGATGCAATACAAATATTGAAGATCGTTGAAACATATGTTGTAAAGTGAAACATTGTTTCTCATAGGCAAGATTCATTTCATAATTGGGCAATTTTTAAGCTTTCAGTAGCATGCTTATTTTCCTCATGTGTAATGTCATAACTTGTTGCACTTTCAGGCTTGAATCTGTACGGGTAGAAAACAGAGGTGGTTTGAAAAATATAGCACAAGGATTGATGGCCAGAGGTATAAGTTGTTTAGTTATGACTTCTCTATTAATCATATATCACATTGGTGGAATAAGCAATGTTTTCTACATAACAATCTTAATGTATGACACTATACTTTTACATATGTAAATCATTCTACTTTTGACATTTGAACTGTCATTATTGATTCTTAATCATAGTCTTACATGTATGGAATTTAAATCTGTGTTTAATTGTATTTTATTTATATTATATTAAATACTAAATCACTGTTTCACCAACCTGTATTTTAGCCATGCAAGAGTGTCCCAACTCTGGTATACTTTGGGCTGAGGCAATATTCTTGGAGGCTCGACCTCAGAGAAAAACTAAATCTGTGGATGCCTTGAAGCGATGTGAGCATGATGCACATGTTCTGCTAGCAGTATCAAAGTAAGACTCACAAAAATGAAAAAATGCCTGTTAGTTGTGTACTACACTTTTCATATAAAGACCATGCTTGAAATTATAGCATGTACAAATTGTACATAACTACATATAAGAGTAACTCACTGGAGTAAACAAGTACCTTGATGGCATTATCTGATATAGAAATTTGTTTTCATTCAATCCTTAGAGAACTCTATACACATACACCCTCTGATCTGGTTTGAGAAATATACAATTTGGGATGGACCAAAGATATTTAAACTGTATGTAAATGTGTTTTATTTGAACATTTCAAGATTGTTTTGGTCAGAGAGGAAGCTAGGGAAGGCTAGGGACTGGTTGACTAGGACAGTGAAGATAGACCCTGACCACGGGGATGCCTGGGCAAACTTCTACAAATATGAGCTTCTACATGGAACAGAGGTATAGTATATTTACATGACACTTTGTACATACTATGTTTCAATCATTTATTTTTGAACATTTAAATGCATTTTCACTGAAATGCAGAAAGATACCATTTGATGAATTTGGTTCAAATTTTATATGCTGTAATGCCTTAGTGACAAAGGAGCCCTGCTCAAGAAGATATTTTTATGACAGCCACTGAATTTCAAACTAGTCACCATTTTGCATAAAAAAACGTAATCTTTGATAACTCAATACTTGTTGACAGATTTGGTTCAAATTTTTTTTCTCGATAGTTGCTATTCATCCAAAACATGTTTTTTTTTCGGTGGGATTTGCTAATGTAGGAATATTAATAAATATGACTCATTCTTTCAGGAGCAACAAGAGGCAATTAAGAAAAGATGTATCAATGCAGAGCCTAAACATGGAGAACTTTGGTGTAAAACTTCAAAAGTAATATCTAATTGGAGACTTAAGTGTGAAGAAATACTACCATTAGTTGCAAATGCACTTTCAGTGCCTACTTAAAATCATGAGACATAGCCAAATATGGTACAGTAAATAACTATGATACATCACAAAATGGATTTGATAAGCTTGTCATGTTGATCCTATCAACAATGTGCTGGGGATATTATATGACAGGCATTTTGAAATTGGCAATCATTTTAACAAGAAGCATAACATTATCAATTTGCCATAATGGTGTCAGTTTTCATGTTTCGCCAGAACTTGCAAAGTTATGAAGCAATTTTGTTGATTTTTGAATGTGTAAATACTAGTGGTGCAGAAAATAGTCGTAGAGTTGCATTATCGACACATTGACCAATTTTATTGTTCATTTACGCAATATGAGATTTCGGATTGATTATTGTTAAAGCTGAAGTTGGTATATATCAAAGTGTCTCCAATAATTGTGTCGACTCCAGGATCCATAATCGCAACTTGCTATAGTCCGTTTTAAGTCACTATAGCGAGTCTTACGTATTACAACGAATTTTAGATGTTCGCCGAGGAAAAAAACATGTTGTAAGAGTAATGCTAATTAAAGAGAAATAGAGCTGTTTATTGGAAGAATATAGCAACAAAATGATCTACTAATCCACAGTAATCTAGATCTTTGTGTTCATTAAGGCATCAATAGCAATAGACTGTTTTGGAAGTGAATTCTTGAATTTTCTTCAATAATTTAAGTAGAGTAAAGACACCAAAAGACATGTTTTTTCGTTGACTCCTGGCTCCATTCTTCATATTCGTGTCAACTCGAGTTTTGTTCGCGAATTGCACTAATAGTAAATACATGACACATTATCCTTTCACAATTTGCTCAATATCATCTCACATTTTTTGTGCTCAAATTAAATTTTGAACAATATGGCAACTCAAATTAAATTTTGAACAATATGGCAACTCAAATTAAATTTTGAACAATATGGCAACTCAAATTACATTTTGAACAATATGGCAATAAAAAGTAATGGACTGATTCAGAAGTTTTTATTCCTATACCAGTTCTTCAAAATGGCTTCTTTAGAGTGAAGGATGTAAAAATCATGCAAGGATTGACTTCATGATGGATAAGTTCACTCTTGGTTCATCACTAGTACAATAGAACAGAACATAAAACAATAAATAGTTTCTATACATAACTTTTCTCCTTTATTTATCATACAATAAATTAATCTGGGTAGACCTACTCAGATAGGCTACTTGGTTCACATGTTAAAACTCTGCTTAAGGCTCTACAATTTTTCTTTCAGTAACATACATTAAAAATAAATGAAATATTTTGACCAGATCAATTTTTCCATTTTGGCAATTTTCTTATTGTTTGGACTACAGATACTGTACATTGCATATTTATATTGAAACAAATGCCAATAAAACTATATCATTACAAAAACAGCTTGGCTTTTTGTTGAATCTAAATAGAAAGACGACTTGAAGTGTCAAAATTTACTATTGCCCATCAGAAAATAATCATCAATACAAATCAATATTTCATCCTATAAAGATCTGTATCCAAGATTGACAAACTTCATTTTGAAAAATTTGTTTTAAATTTCTCATATTTTCCACATTTCAGAAATCAATAGCAATCAACCGATTTTTATAATCAGATTTTGTATTTTTGAGGGAATTATCTTACTTTTATCTAGTTTAGAATATTAGAGGAGTTTGCATCTTGGATACATTGCTCTAGATTAAAGGTCAATATCTCAGTTGATTATTTTGTTCAGATCTTGTACACAACTTTGAATATTAACAATGTGCTTTAGCTCTCACAGCAGACATTTAAATGCACAACATAACAACGCATTATTTCAAGCTAAAAATAAAGACGAATCATATTTTGTATATACTGAACATTTAACAATTTAGTGCATCGGGTTCAACTTCTATAATTTATATACTTGTAGCTGTTAGTATACCTACCCTACAACAACATATTCTCAGGCCACTTAAAACAGTCTAGTTCACCAAAACAACTATTTTTGGTGTTACATGAGTCTAATTAAATGAGTTTTACAATAGGGGCAAGATGACTGAATGCAAATTCAACCAGTCTTCATTACTTTAGTTTTTTTTCTATACATCGTGCTTCTTTATTTATTTTCAAGAGTTCCTACCACATCGGGAAATTATTCATACTGCATAATTGTGACTAAATTGTCGTGACAAATATTATGATAATGGAAGTCTTGCATAAAACAAATGCCATGAAATATAAGCTGCAATGTAGGATCAACTTCATTTCCCAATGTACAAATCCCCTGATTTCAAGTTGAAAATATTACTTGTAGATTCTTGCCCAAAAACTATTCTAAAATGCCTTGTTTTGTGGAATAACGAAAAGGATGACATATGGGTTGATTGGTGTCAACCCAGTCGCAGAAGATCTGAACCACCTGCTTTTTAGTACAGGGTGTCAAATAAGTCCCGTCCCCCCCTCTACAGCCAAAACCAAGATATTTGGTACCAAGTGTGATATATCATTGGAATGGTCTTCCAAAGTTACGTTGATTGGCATATATCTGACACATGTCAATCAATCTCAGAAATTTTTACATTGTATCAATTGAGGTGACCATATGCCTAGAAACATGGCAATTTGGCGTATTTGGCACGATTTTAAGTATCGTGTATAAGAAAGGTCACGGGACCAAAATATGACTAAATATGTTTATGGCGATGAATTTAACCTATTTCTGGATAGGGTTAGATGTGTAGAAAATAGAGGCGCAGGGAAAATGGTGAAAACCTTTTTGTAACAAGTGGAATGTGAAAAAGATTAACTTTTTGATGTATTTCTGAGGTCATATCCTTGTCATTTTGACGCAAAAAAGCTACTTAAAGGAGGGCACGTTAATTTTAAAAGACATCATAAAAAAATAGGTAAATTTCATCCAAAATACTTGAGAGTTGGTGAATTAACATAACTTTGGATGATCTTTCCAATGGTATATCACACTAGGTACCTTCTGTTCAGGTTTTAGCTGTAGCAGGGGGGACGGGACTTATTTGACACCCTGTATATTTCAACTTTAACGAGACTGTCTAAAATCCTCATGACGCACCCTTAAAGTTTGTGCCTTGTTCATGTAACATTTCAATACCCAATGTTCCCATTTAATGCTAGACTTTGTCCTTAGTGATTGATCTATCATAGTAACATTGTGTGCGGTTTCTCTAGCAGTTTTTTAAATTCCGCTAGCCACGTAGCTCCTACAGCGCCATCTACAACCCGATGGTCACAGCTGAGAGTAACACTCATCATACTTGCTGCGCTATACCTGCAATTACAATAGTGACATCTATTAGTTAAACATGATGCCACAAATTGTAAAGTACATTAGGAGTAACAAAATAGTCTTCGCAACCTATTGCCCTTGAAAGTTGAATGTTTGAAGTAGATGACATGTTTGGTTTAAAGCTAAAATCAAAGTGGTTTTAGATGGGATTTCTTCAATTTTTGAGTGAATTATGAATATGTTGGGGGGGGGGCTTTATCAGTCTGCAGAGATTAAATCAGAAACATAGAAATTGAGTAAACCTTGGATTTATATTTCCAACCAGTTTATTTTGAGGTGATGTAATCTATTTAATATAAGCTAGAATTCCAGTTGGATGAAATCCTGCTTGAAAGATACAATTGTTTATTCCTTTGGCCTAATATTCATCGCGGTACATACCCTAAATCATTATGCTCATCAACCACCAACCGCTGCTCTGATCCTCCCACTGCTAGTATACAAGCCTGCAAATATCAAATAAAAGTTGAACATACATTAAGCACAAGTACAATTTAGCATATAAGAAATATCATGTAGTGTAGCCAAGACAGATCACTTGAAGGGCTATCTTTAAGACATGACTGATATAAACTATAGAAACCAGAATTTAAAACAGTAATAAATATTGAATTTCAATGAGCAAAAACTTTAAGTTGAACAGATCATTGGGTTTCCTGAAATTTTGATCACAAGATCTAAGTGGCGCGCACTACCCATACAAATGCATGAAGACAATGACAACAGAGTACTTAAAGTAAAGTGCCATAAAAGTATATAGGTGACCTGTGAAATCAGAGTTGTGCTTACCTGTGGTGGATTAATGACTGCTGAAAAGTTCTTAATACCAAACATGCCTAGGTTGGAGATTGTAAAGGTGCCACCCTGGAAATAATTGATTTTTTTTGTTGTTTTATCATTTACTCCAGATAATATGAATGGAATTTTTACAATGCTAATGAAGGGCTTCATGAAATTTATGTTTAGCTCTATTCACACCACTACCAGCTACATTATATTAAGAGCTTTAACTTAGTTATACTTTATTAATCAAAGATAATTACATTTTTTACCTTTAAGGAGATGCATCTGAGATTGTTGAGATTTTATCAACATTTAACCTTAAAATCTCCTGCAATTGCAAAAACTGCATATGATGACCAATATACAAGCATCTTACCTGAAATTCATTCAATTGTAATTTTCCATCCCGGGCCTTTTGAGCTAGAGTACTGACATCAGAGTTGATGGTTGCAATGCCCTGCAATATAAATTATAACAGCATTGATATTAATCACTACAGAGACAGAAATTGAATTGAAAGAAAACCGCCCATGTGTATGCCACAGAATGAGTATTTTTATATTCTGTTCTGAGAAAAATGGGTATGTCTCGGGAAATAGATCACTCAAGGATTTAAGCTAAATGAATTGCGGATGATTTTAAGCCTGAATATCTTGTATCAAGACTTTGAATAAGGGCAGTAGCCCAAATTCAAAGGCAATGATACAAGACATGAGTGCATTAAATCACCTACAATTTATTGAGAATGCAAATTGTTTTAAATATTGTATTCCGATTCGTCAGAATTTGATATGTTATGAGTAAAGGTGCATGGGTTCAGTAGTTTGCAGTTCATTAAAAGTCTGGAGGAACCCAAGTTATTTTCCAAGGTAGCTTATGGGCCTGGGTGATTATTAATGTAATGTTAATTGAGAGTTTGACCTCTAAACTAATTAAATGCAATTTTACCTAAAAGTGATTTTATCTCTAGAAAAATGTTAAGCAGGTGGAAAAATAATGCTACATACCTTGCTGTCAGCATTGAATACTATAGGTGTAATTAGACCACTTTCAGTAGACACTGCTACATTGACATCTACACTATCATATCTGAAACAAATATTTACTAATACAGAATAGCTTTAAAATGCAAAGTTTATGCACTTTATTTATGTTTATAAAATATGACAACAGCAACTCCACAGAGTAGCAAATCTTACAAAATAAAATACTTTGAAAAATATGAAATACAGTTAAACCTATCTAAGTGGAACACCTTTGGTCAAGTTTTCCACTTGGGATGTGTTCCACATCATTTAGCATTAACTCAGTTAGTCATGGGACTCTGAAGTGTTCCACTAACAAAGGTGTTCCACTACTAGAGGTGTTTCACTTTAAAGGTTTCACTGAGCTTGCGAATAGATTACTTACTGCCTTATAAAAGTATCCTGCCATGAAGAGTTGGCTTCTGGTACCTTCTTGCAAGCCTGGGCCGCAGCTTTGATTACAAAGTCATTTACAGACAACTTCTGATTTTCCTTGGCTAAGTATTCATTCAATTCTTTTCTCAATCTAAATCAAAGCAGAAATGCACAAAATACTGAAAATACAATTTCTAAAGCTATACAAGAAAATTGGAATATTTTAGCCAAGTCCTCAATCAACTGTTCTCAATCTAAATCAAAGCAGTAATGTGTATTATGCATTGCATTTCTGTTCATTCAAGTAAAGAAAAATTTGAGTTGAGATTTTGGAAAATCATGAACACTATTGAGATTTCTACAAATGATTTCTTACATTCAGTGAAATTCAGGAAATATACAAGTAGAATTATACTCCTAGACTAGATTCTAACCATGTCCCCGAAATAACAACATGGACAAAAGAGTGTTAATGATAATATCACTGTGGAAATATATAACCAAACTCTAGAAAGTATTGAAATTGTATTCAAAAATGAAGTTTTAACAAGAAAAACCTGGCTTAATGCGAAAAATTGTACAACAGCAACAGACCTTATTATACTACACTGGAAGATTTTACATTCAATATATCCATGTAATCTTTTACTGCATAGATATGGTATTTTAAATTCAAGCAAATGTACAAGCTGTGATGAAATAGATAATTTAGAGCATCATTTTGTTAAATGCAAAGCAGTTGCTGAATTTTGGACTAAACATTTCCCAAATATAACTGCCAATCAAATATATGGAATAGGTAAAGTAAAGAATTACAAAAATATACTGATAGCAAAGTTATCTATTCACAAATGGTATATTGAAAAATGTGTGAGTAACTTAAATACTCTTTATGAATTTGAAATCTCATCTTTGTACCATACCTGTAAATAATTATGTTGAAATGAAATAAATTTTATCAAAAAAAAAAAAAAAACTCTAGAAAGGTATAAAAAGCATGTTGAGAAATTATCAAAGGAATCCAATGTACTATACTTACGCAATTATTTCATCCATATTAATATCAATCGAAAGGTAGTAATGCGGTATTGTCTGTTTTGATTCTGTTAAACGTTTGGCAATCACCTAAAAATATAATCAAATCAAAGGCTATCCCTATCCACTGATACATGTGATAATATAAAGTGGTAATAAAAACTAAAAATGCTCAGAGAAGTATGTGTCGTGATCAACAAGAACAGGGTTAAATGTTCATCAAAAGGGAGGTGAAAATGCAATCATTGAAGTTGTTAAAACATCTTTATGAATTGAATTTATCAAAAGGTAATCTTATGTTTTCTGTAAATTACACTTAAAATCCATGCTAGGTATATTTCACTCATTATTTCAATAAACAAATTTTTACATCAAAAATTCACTCTGACAAATTCACTAAACGATATAAAATCATAAATGAATCTGAAAACCAACCTGTCTCATGCTGCTGAGTGGTATATCAACAAAGCCTGCACCAGCTGTAGGGGGAGGGGTGGCAACTACAACACTGGGGGTAGAGGCAGCACTGGGGGTGAAAGACTGTACATCCTGACCCCTGATTCTGCCTTCTGGCCCTGTGCCAGTTACTTGCTACAATAAATTGTAAAATAAGTCTAAAGTTCTTTATAAACGATGTTAGGTCAAACATGTAAGTCCCATGATTTACCAAAGGATGTCCACATTTATAGAAATATGAAGAGAAAGGTATAAAGGTTTAAGATTTTATTAGAATGACAAAAAATTCAGCTTGTCATAAGAAAACCGTACAATCTGACTACACTCCAAAAAACTTTTAATGTTGTAAAATTTCAGCTTTTTGCATATATCAATTTTTGCTATTACTAGTTTGGCCTTAACAGGAATTTGCACTATGATCAAGACATAACAGGTTGTCACCTTTGTTAAGAAGGGGTCCTTTTTTCAGTAAAGGTACATATCGAGTCAATACTGAATGAAATACTAGTACTATTGAATCCCAATTATTTCTGCCTATTTCACATTTGAAAAACTAATATGTGAAAATTAGCATGTGAATAATACCAGTAGTACAGCATGATATTACCATTATACGAAATATACTTACTGAAAGATCTATTCCCTTCTCAGCTGCTAAAGTCTTGGCTAATGGTGATGCAATAACTCTGCCTCCTGAGGGTGCCGCTGCTGGGGGAAGAGGAGCACTGACAGGTGCAGGGGGTGGGATAGGGGCAGGGGTTGGTGTGGGGGGTGGGGCAGCAGCAGCTACAGGGGCTGGAGCTGGTTCAGCGGGTGCTGCTGGAGCGGCTCCTGCTGGGGGAACATAATCCTTGAATGCTGCAACATTCGCCTCATCCTCCACTATGATACACACCAACTGTAATAATAAATACATTTTAGAACAGTATATACATTTTTATGCAGTGTTTTTGAACATACAAAAATCTGATTGATCTTCAACATCATCTCATTCATGAATATCCATTTCAACATTGTGTCAATAAAACTTGAATGGTTTAATCATGACTGTATACATTTGTGAAATTACCTCTCCTAGTTTAACATCTTTGGTTCCTCCTGGTACCAAGATCTTAGCAAGGAAGCCCTCTTCTGGTGTCTCAAAGCCCATGGTGGCTTTATCGGTTTCTATCTCACACAGAAGGTCTCCCTCTGCCAGTGCTTCACCCTCTTTCTTCTCCCATCGCACTATTGTGCCCACCTCCATAGTAGGTGAGAGAGCTGGTAGGGCAACAGGAACATGATCTGGTAGATCTGAAAATGTTTAACATTATTACATGTACATAAAGAGTGAAGAAGGCAGTTTTCAAATTAAAGTTTCCACTCATCTCAAAAAGAGCTCATGTTGTCTCACTTTTATGTTTGAAAGTATAATACACTGTGCTGGACAACATAAAATACTGGATTTGGTAAACAAGCCTGTAACTAGATACAAGGTACAAGAGACCATTGAGAACCCTAGGGCATAAGAAATCTAAAAGAGACCCGACAATACTAAGTGCAGATAGTAATATAAAACCTGTACATCTGAACACCTGTCAAAAAGAGGGTCCTCCTTGGTTCGATCTTTTTAATCTGCCAGAGACGTCCATATTAAAAACATGTTGAAAAACCTCAAAATGCAAATACCTGCCCATCCAAACAAATAAGGGCACATGGGCAAAGCAAAACTACTTCAAAAAGCTTCAATATCTATGATAAATATATTTGCGATCTTTTATTTTGTAATGGTAATGTAAAGGACTCATTATTTAAAGATTATACATGTTGATTGCAATTTTATCAGTTGATGCTTCTGATTCTAGTTTTAATCAACATTTAGTTTGTCCTTTGCATTTGAAAATGATCAATCACAATTCAGTCAAAAAGATTCAAAATAATCAAGCTAAGACTGCACATTTGTGATGAAAAAGTAAAATAATGTTACATCATCGGTTCAAGGTTTAATTTACAAGTAATATTTAACATCTCTAAGATAATTAGTAATTACACATATTAAAATTACATTAGTGTACCTGAACTATAATATCTGTGTGGTTGTATACAGGCAACGGGAAGTGACTTTTGCAAATGATGTAATGTATGGTTTCTGAAATGACATAATTGCCTCATATATAAAAGGGGTCAACCTCTATATAGACGCATACAGTTAAATAAATATTTCTTATTGAGAAACAAAAAATGTTGGTTTTGATGGAAATATGCAAAGTTGCGTTTGAACTCTCTGGAGATTTTCAATTGAAAGCTAGTCTGGAAAATCATAAATTTATAAAGTTCATTCAGAAATCAAAACTGCCATTTTGGTTTCTCAGTCGAAAATGCTCAGTCGTGTAGTTGAAACCACAATTATCTGAGTTAATCGGCAGAACAGGAACATTTTCCAATAAATGGAGGAATTTGAGGTTTGAAATAAATTAAAATATTACACCCAAATATTGCGATCAAAAACAAACATTTCTTCATTCTGCTGATAAACCCAGATAATTGTGGATTACACTACACGAAAAGAATGCTAAAATACCAAAGAATCTATTGAAGTAGGTATCGTAAGTGTAAGAGGCGTAGAGAATTCTCCTATGTTGTAATCATACAGGCAAAAGATAGAGACGTTCTCAGGACTATAGTTCTGGCACGGGGTAAATCAATACAAATATGTAAGTGGTAAGCTTCGGTCGGTCACCTATACAATCTAGGTAAATAATAAAGAATCCATTTGCGATAAAGTTAATTTAGATTGATGCACTTAACCATACACGTATCAGATTAAATACTGATTTCTTTGGATAAAAACCAGTCCTCTGTGTCCTGGATGTCCTCTGCTCTGGTTATCAAATTGTTTTTACCTTTTCAGTAGAGAAATACTCCTAGACGCACACTGGCTGCATATCATCCGCTTTGTAACTTGTTTACCAAGTCGCTGTATAGTTTGCTGTCTCGCAGCAACCCTCACAAATGCTACCGATCTCAACATCTTGTCAAATGTTGGAAAAACCGGCAACTTGGAAATTTTTCACTTTCAGAGCAAAGATGGCGACCTCTCGTATTTTCTCGCAGACGATGACTTCAAGGTCATGCTTAATACGTGTTTTATGCAGAGCACAGACAATCATATACTCTATGTTTGTATGCATCACTTCAAAATATAATTTGGTACAGGTTTAGGTAATACATACATGGATAAGATATGCATTACTCTTCACAAAGTCCTCGATGTTGTATGTATTGCTTTTCGTTTCTTCTCGCGAGAAGTGAGGTCGCTATAGAAAACAACATGGTGGACAAGATTCAGTTTTAAATAAACTCATACACAATTACTAACATAGAAGCCCATTAAGTCGAAGATATTTTATCATACAAGTAAAATATGCCTGGTGGTAAGTTGTGTTTGCATTATTACTAGTTTTGAAACACGAGAGTATTGTTGGATATCAAAATTTACTCACTTTTTCATAGTCTATTTGACATTTTTATAATTTTTTTGATGAATTTTGAATGGAGTTCAACATTGTCAACGTCAAGTTGAATTGACAGGATCGTTGGTGAAACAATGAGATTAGCAATTTATTTGTCTCTACTGCCACTTTAGGTGTAGACTTAGTCTATATCCAATAGACTGAATTTCCTGAGAATTCCTGAATTTCCTGAATATTTTCATTCCAAATTTCAAAAAAAATTCAGACTAGAGGATATAGTCTAGGTGCAGACTACCTGTTCACACCAATGTCATGTAGTGTATCCGACTTGACAGGACATGTACTTGCTTACATCTGAACATGGATCCCGCCACCTCTACCTAAATAATACATGATTCCCACTTGTCATCACTTTTATCAGTTTATTGTACATGTAACCCATTTAATTAGCCTATGGTCCAAACAAATTATTAGCCATTAAAAGACATAAAAGCTCGTGAATTTTGCTGCATTATTACATGATATTTTCAGAGAAAAAGAAAGAAAAGAAAACTAAGGATGATAGTCCAGAGGTGCTGACTGGAGTTTACATGTTTCCAAATGGAGATAAATATAGTAAGTTGAGTCTGAGATGTGAATCCATTTTAAATTATATAGAAAAGATACTTATATTGCAAATTGTAAAAGCAATCTCAGGTTTATTATTGATCCAAAATAATTGTTTAAGAGGCACTAAGGCTGTGTGACAGTGTTTCTGATTGAAGTATTGAACTGCTGCATGCCAGACATGAATGTTTGAAATATTGAGTTTGATTTTCCTTGTCTTCATGTATTTACATGTTTCATTTTCTTGCTGTGTTTCATTATTCTCTCTTGCCATTTCCCGTTTAGAATCTATTACAGTAAAACCTGTAAAGTGGAACACCTATTTAAGTGAAATACTTTTCTATTTGAAATTTCCTTATAGCATTACCTTACAGATATTAAGTGAACCTCTATACGTTGAACACCTCCAATAAGGAACACTATTTTGAGGTACCAAAGGTGTTCAACTTATACAGGTTTTACTGTTTATCCAAAGAGCATGTAGGGAATTGAATTATCATTTCAGATGGAGAATATTTACAAATTGATGGTGGTTTAGAAAGAACAGGCAGTGGTACCCATGTAACTGCAGAGGGCACCTGCTATACAGGACAGTGGGAAAATGATAAGATGAATGGACAGGGGACTTTAGAGCATCCTTTGGGAGCAACATATATTGGGGACTTCAAAGACAATATGTTTCATGGAAGAGGAAAATACACATGGCCAAATGGGTCATTTTATGATGGGAACTTTGTTGAAAACAGGTACAGTACACTGAACTTTGGTCATCACTGATGTTGATCTTATATTGAAAAAATCACCAGTGAAATGTCTAGTAAATCTGTTACGGAAATTATTTTCTTAACAGCTAGACCTCCTACATGTATCTCTCCTTGTCAAGGAATGTGTAAAGTAAAGAACAATATGGTTAACAAAAAATGATATTTTGTAAACAAAATTGCCTTTTATCATCCACTCACCCTCCATAAAAAACTAGATTACATGGAGAATCTAGCTAATCTAGAATCAGGCTAACTGACTCAATTTAGCTATGGATATATTTTTTATACTTAATGTTCATTGAAATATTTGCAAATGAATAGACAGATACAATTACAGTAATTAAATATGTAACATCCCTTGTCTTTCAGGATTGAAGGTGAGGAAGGAGAGTTCACAGATACAGAGGGACAAATATGGACTGGTACATTCAGATATAAAGCTGCCCCCGGACTCCGATTTAAACTCAGTTTGTGAAAGAAATGACTCTATGGAAACACTTAAATGTTAGTTGTTGGTGGATTCTGATTATGATTTAAGATGGTCTGAGCATTGTTATTAGTAATAACTTATTACACATGTTTAAATCGAAATACACCAATGGGGCAGTCCTTATTTTCTATCAAGTTCCAATAATTCCTATCTTATGTGCTCCTTGAGGCCCTATAGTGCCCATATTGCCCCAAAGGGCCGTTCCACTGAATACCACAAAATGTCAAGTGTATTCCTTGGCTGTTCTATTGTGACCCATTGGTGTACAACATGCCTTTGCCTTTCCTCATACCAATCTGTATCCACAGTCTAGACAAGCCCAATTTGTGACACAATACAAATGTATTACTGTACTCCTGGTAAATTTCGACGCTATAAAATTTCACGATTTTTCAAAATTGCAATTTCGCGGCTATATAATTTCGCGGATTTGAGTTGATGACATTGAATCAATGCGTATCTGGCTATTTTAGTCTGTTCAGAATCCGAATAATGTTTGTATTTCCCGCGTTAGGGCATTTATTTGAATATTCTTGAATGGCTTTTTCAACTTCAATTTGTGTGATATCATTGTCGTCAACAGTACTTGCCTTTGTTTGCCTAATAAGACAATTCAAAATTTAAATTTAAAAGACAAATTTCGCGACGATAAATATTCGCGATTTTACTACATTCGCGAACAAAGCAAAATTAAATCGCACGCAAACATTACCCGGAGTACAGTATTTAAAATCTTAAACCTCCATATTAAGAACTAATAACTAATGGATTGTATTATGGAGAACCATATATATTTATCAATAATGTACAAAACAATTTTTTAATATTTGCTAAATATTGTCAAATTAAAAGGATAAAAATAAAGTATTTTAAGTAAACCTTGACCATGTTTTCAAATGTTGTGTCTCAAGTTACATTTACATATATATCTAGTATATAAAATAACTAAAAACTCAATTTTTAAAGTTTGAATTGTCCTAATCTTTTGGATGAAAATGTCCAAACATCAAACAATTTTAAACAAAACATTTGCAATTTTGAGAAAAAGTTTCCCCAAATATTCTGATAAATGGCATTCATAGATAAAAATATTTTTCAATAAAATTTAAGTCAAAATATACTATAAGACATTAATACATTGATCTAGTTCCCATAAATCAGCATTAACCTCAATCATGATTTTATGCAAACCTATTTCAAACTAAATGGATGATGTATCAACAGATTTGCTTGAAACAATTGCAAGTTTTAGTTGCTGTATAAATCTGGCCTTTTACAACTCATGCATTACAACAAATGTTATGTCAACTCTGATTACTGTACTGAATTTCAAAACAATGTTTTTTCTTTGATTTTTTATGAATGGGCCTATGTAAAATTTAGTGATGCAGGAAACCCTAGGCACATTCCATTTTGGTAGTTTGTTTAAGTGTCAACCTTGACTGATAAACAAAGGAAGATTGACCACAGGGAATATTTTGTATATTGAAAAGGACAGTTGAAAGAAACTTAAAGCTATTTCAAGTAAAAGTTAGAGAAAGTTAAATTCTTTGAGATATTGAAGGATAAAATGTGCATAGGTTTCCTGTACCACTCAAGTTTAGCTAGATATAATATAAAAACTTTTTAAATAAATAAGCTTTTTGAAGTTCTGGATATGAATCAGAAGTTGTCTTAACATTACACTGTTGGAATGCTCTAAATTATAAAGTTATATTGCAATTAGTTCAGATCTTCTGAGACAACCCTCCTATATCCAGCTAAAATTTGACTTTAGTTTTTATCCATCCATTTATATATCCAGTAAAACAAGTGTCAGTAACAGTTCCACTACGATACTGCATAGAGTGAGTGTATGAGCTATGTTCACAATCATAGAGCAACAGTTTGATGCAAAATGAAATCAGTCGGGTATCCCAATGTCCTTAATATTTTGTCCAAATGCAGTTCAGTTAATACATGTAATACAAATATATCCTTGTAATTCTTCTTTTTATAATAAATATACTAGAAATTCAGAACTTAGGTCAACTATCTCTGGGCCGTCACCTCTTTGTGAATTTAATGATATGTATGTCCTCACTCCGATAATGGGGGTCTTGTTTTTCTTGTGGAATTTCCTCAGTTGTGAATGCTTTATTGATGAGCTGTAAAATACAACATGAAAAAAATCCTCAATTAAACTTTTGATTAATTAAAAAGTATAGATCATGCAACAGGGTGTTTGTTGATGAATAGGAGTGAACTGCATGTGAATTCAGAAGTTGATGCAGTCAATATACACTCTGATCTGAGATCTATATATTATGATTATAATGTGCCTGAAAGATGGAAATGTCCAAAAGATATTAAATCAAACTTTATATTAATCAAGAGCAGAAAATGTTTATAAATACCAGGAAATCCAGTGAAATTGTATCAAAACAATGCATTGACATGCAAAATGTCACCACCTGCCATTTATTATAGACACTGACCATTGAATGGTGTTACAGATGCCAAACACTAAACACCATTCACAAAAAGTTGGAGACTATAACAATATGTCACCACTTCTGGTGGTGGAATAACAAAAAATGATGTTATTGCAAGTGGTTTCTATTCTCCATGTAATCCAACTTTGTCTCCACACATTATAATTCTAAGCTAGGTTATACAAATGGATTCCATTAACAGAACAACCCAAAACTGCAAAAATGACAACCCAAAACTGCAAAATGACATTTTATCATCTGCAAAATTAATCAAATCAAATTTGATCAATATTATAATGATAACTTGCCCTTTCATCAGATGTATGTCAAATGTAATCAATTTTGGAGCTGAAAATCTCAAGTGACTGTAAAATACCCAAAAGGTTTATGGGTACAGAGGCATGTAATTCCTGTTGATTTGAAACTGACTTCAAGATACAGGGCATTTTGTCAAAAATGATAGGATCCACTTGTTTAACAGTGAAACAGATAATCGACTATTCAAAGAGAAAAACAGTGGTGTATGTATGCAGTAAGCATTTACCAAAAAGGATTTATAAGGGTAAAGTACCTGAAAGAATTTTTTCTGTAGCATAGGTTTATTGCCAGTTGTTCTCTCCTCATAACAACACAAAACCATTGTCTCAGGTCCTGATAAATCTTCAATTGTCTGTACAAGTGGCTCCAAGCTCTGAAAATCATATAAGAGAACTTTTAAGGTTTTATCTTGGTATATCAGGCCTGTAGCCAGCTTTTGCCAATGGGGATTCACTTTTCAAAAAATTCCATGGGGATTCAAATTTGACAACTTTGGCCACAAAATCACTTGAAAAATGCACAGTTTGGTGGAAAACTGCATGATTTTGATCAAATATTTGGCCGAGGAGGGGGTGGGGACTAATAGCAAGGAAGAGAGTCAAGACATTTCTTTTGCCCATTAAGCATAAGCCTGAACAATTTGAACCCAATCAGTCTGACAGTATTTGAATTATCACCTGGACAGATGAACAAACGACAGCACAAATTAATGAATGGATTGATGGATGGATTCTCTGTCGTTAAGATTGATAATTACATGACGTTTCCTTCTACAGGTATTTTCAAAAGTGGTGTCCATATTGTTTAAGAAAACCTATTTTCCAATAAGCAGTACATTCTTTCAGTCTGCTATATTATTTCACATATGAATTTACAGAGAAATAGAAAGACAGGGCTTCACTATAATCTAATAACTTCATTCCTTGGGGTGATAGTCATATACAACTGTAATAATATGAGGTTATATAATGGTTCTTTCTGTATATCGTTTTTATACTCGAGTGAGTATATGATATATTCACAAGTGAGCGTAGCGAACGAGTGAATATATTATATTCTCACGAGAGTATAAAATGCACGATATACAGAATGAACCATTATATAATCTTATTATGCCACTCTAAGTTCTAGTTGATTCGAACACAATCATAACAATTAAAAACCATAAAAATATCCCATAGCCAACTCAATAATGTTGATGTTGATCTCGAACCATTTATGACGTCACTTGATTCTAGGAAATCATGAAAATTTTCATGATTTTTCTATTCATTAGTTCCCAGAATGCACTTCTACAGTGGTATACGCTGGAGTGTATACGGAGGAGTTGTATACGATGACGATATACCACTCTCCACTGTATATCGTTGTTATAGACCCATGTTATACAACTGTAATTGGACTTAGAGTGGTATAAGCGTTGGTATACCTCTTCATAATATATACAGTCTGCTAGAAGTAGAATATCGACAGGAGACTTGAATGATGAGATGTCTTCTCCCCACTTTAGTTCTTTTGCTACAACAGTTCCAGTTATATTTTCTGCATTGTTCTTTATATTGAGATCCATCAATGGTAGAAATTCCTTCAGATCTGTAATTGTGACATTGCCTCTGAAAAATCAAGAAACAAATGTTAAGTGTAAAAAACAGAAACAAGGCATAAACAACCAAAATGTCACCACCTGCCATTTGTTACAGATGCCATGTTACAGACACCATGTTACTGATGGCAGATGCCGAAGACCAACCACCGACTGCTCTCACAAAAAAAACTTGTGGTGGTGACATAAGCACATAATAACTTTACAGTAGTATAGGTGAATCTAATATCAAATATTTTAACCACATGAACCAGGGTATGCTGTCTTCCTGCATAGACGTAACAAAGGTGATATGTGGATGTAACTGCCTTGATGACTTGCCATTTAAGAAAATGTTATGGTCCAAAAATGATCCATTGAATGAAGAGCTCTGTCCACGTCTACATGCACATGGATGTGGTGGACATCATTAAAATGCCCACATCTATGATGTGAGGGGCCTTCATAGAAATAAAGCAAGCAAGTACCAAAAATTATCTTGACAATTGTATGCTCTGCTTGACTTACTCGAGTCTCTAGCCAATTCTTGGCTAGAAGTAATTTCATCTGGAAAACTGTGAACCATTTGAAAAAAGCTGGCCGTCGTGTTATAAATTTATTAAATATTTTAAAAATCGCCAGATGAATATATCATAAAATAAAATGGAACTGGCTAGGCTTCTTGATGAGATATTGCATGATTTCGTCAGGATTTTGTCTAAAATTAAAATAAATGGCTCCAAGAAAAATTGCGATATTCGAAAACTGGACAAAATGTCGTTATTGTCTGACATTAGTAACTGGCTGTAAATTCTAAGTTAGTGATCTAGAAGATGTGAACTAATACATTGATCACTTCATGTGTGTTTTGGAATTTTTGGTGAGGTAATAAGATAAATTTTATGATTACGACACATATACAGCAGTAAAAAAAACATGCAGGGATTCATCTTTGGACTAAGGCCACGATATAGTGGCAGTGGCCTTAGAAGAAGGTAATGCTTGACCACATGTAAAAACTAATCAAAGAAGATGGGAAAACTTTGTCCTTGTGGGCTTATTGACACCATGGGCTCTATCAGGTGGTAGAGCCTTACCTTCTTCTAAGGCCACTGTATCGTGCGTGGCCTTCCAGTACAGATATATTCCTGCATGAACAACTGGTCATGTTGTAATCATAAAATTTGAAATCATATGTCCACCATTTTTCCACATCACAATTTGAATTGCGAGTTTTGGTCTTATTACCTCACCAAAAATTCCAAAACACACATAAAGTGATCAGTGTATTAGTTCACATCTTCTGTATCGTACTTAGAATTTACAGCCAGTTACTTATGTCAGACGTTAACGACATTTCGTCCAGTTTTCGAACATCGCCATTTTTCTTGGAGCCATTTTGTTTTAATTTTAGACAAAATCCTGTCGAAATCATGTCATATCTCATCAAGGAGCCGAGCTGGGTCCGGTTTGATTAATGATTTATTTATCTGGCGATTTTTAAAATATTCAATTAATTTATGACACCCCAGCCAGCTTTTTTCAAATAGAGTTCACGTATTCCAGATGAAATCCCCTCTAGCCAAGTATTGGCTAGAGACTCGAGTAAGTAGAGCCCATGTTGACACCTGATGAGATGTGTTCATGTGTGATAACATAGCAACTTTTACTAAACAGTACTTGATTCTCTCAAAAGAAATCTGAATAGAAAATAAACAAAATACTGATAATTTCACAAACTGACAAACCCTAAACAAGCAGCTTGAATCCCAACCGCTCCAGTTCCAGAACCGAGCTCCAAGATTATTTTTTCTTTCATACTGGATTCCCCTGCAGAATTATGGAAATCAGGCATTTCTAGATAGCACATCAATACGAGAGCGGCATCCCAAACAACACAACCAACATCTCCTGTTGAACATTGGCTTATATTGAGTGACGAACCGTTTTTTCTTTCAAATTCTCTGACAAAAATATTTTCCATGGAGGCTGCCATTTTGACACGTCACATGACTGTCACATGACTCTGGGTCAAATTGCCCTTATTCTATCTTTATATATTCTGGACTGTCTGCTAAAGTTTACTATTACCCCTTTCGGACTACAAACAGTATTGATGGAATATGTTCTCCTCAGACTGTGCCCACATTCGCGTGAAAATGACCTATCACATTTGCACTTTTAGCAGACGAATTATTTGTTTGTGGCGTGTCACAGATCATTTGACCAATGAAATTATTGAGCCTTTTCACTTCTTTCCAATTTTGTAACTCAAAACATTTTCAAACATGTTTGCATCTAACCTATTTCTAGTAAGATCGGTGAGTATACAAATTAGTTTATGTTACACGATTATAGACCTGTTTTTGATGCTTACGTTTAAAGCTGACAATAGTCACAATTATCCCAGTATCTTCATTGACGAATATAAGTGTAAAGGGGGGGGGGGGGGGGGGGGGTTAGATTTGTAGGCATTTGTCCAGTAGTTACCAGCTGCCAGGAGTCAAGACTGTATCAGCCCTGCGGCAGACTGAAAGTACCCATCACAAAGTCTTGTTTTTGAAAACCTAAAACCTCATGCCATCGATGCTGATGCCATCTAATTGAAATCCCATGCCGAAACGTACATTGTACCGAAAACCAATAGACCGACGCGCATTGTATCGAAAAATAATATTCCAATGTGTGTTGTACTGAAATCCATGTGCGTTTTACTGAAAACCATTGCTGTTGTGTATACCATGGGCTTTCAACTAATTTCTAATTGAAAGCCCATGTGTATACCCCGGGGGGTTCACTGTGTACAAAATTTGGCGGGGGTCCTAGGCTGAACCATGGGCTTTCAACTAGTTGAAAGCCCATGGCTGAACCCTCAGATATCAATATATTCCCATACCAAAATGTCAAATTTGGATGTGTTTCCATACCAACCGATATAGTGCCCAAAAGCCATACCAAATGCCCAAATATGAAACCAATGCCATTCCAAATGTCAAAATATAGGAGCATAGTCATATAAATCTGACCCTCGTATGATGTTATTTGTTGTTATTTTTTTCTGATTTGGATATTTATTTTTCTTATTTTCTTGCATACGAGGGTCATAAACACTAGCGCTTGTATATTGCGGGAATTGCTTTCCTGGCATGTCTACCCAACCAAATTCACACAAATGATAAATTAATTTCTTTGCTTCAACTATAAAGTATTTAATCTTACCTTAGGCACGTAAAACGCTTGGTAATTGAAGAAATATAAGCACGCTGCTAAATTTTAAAATTTTCTCATTTTGCCTACCAAGGTCACTTCCGGGATAATCTGATAGTCTAGATGTAAAACTATATCAAACGAAATCATAAGTTTTTGTTACACAAATATTAGAGAGATTTCGCACCTAGTGAAAGCACAACTTATAACGTATACTTATACTTATAGGTAAACGTACAAGGTGTTTCATAATGTGGGCTTTTCGTCAGGAAGGATCTTCTCGGACTGTAATAAATACAGGTCAAAGGGATGCCATTTGTACTTTCTTGAATTGTAGCATGTTTAGTTGATCCAAATGTCTTTGTCTAGAATAAAATAGGCTCATATAAAGTACATACATGTTATAGACCCATCTCTTCTCAAATTGACTTTTTGGAGATGCTCGTTATGAAACACCCTGTATGTGTTGAGCTACTGAATTTACTGTTTCCAGGAATTGCTAGAACCTACTGGTTTGATTGGTGTTTCAAATTGATGGTTAAAGTATTTGATTGGATACTGTTCCCACTCAGCATTTTAAAAAATGCTTGCGGTCAATTGTTCCACACACGTGTAGGCAAATCTTTATACGGAGATCCAACTGTATACGTTATCATCTACGTAAATATACCGTTTTATAAGTTCATTGAACTTATACTGATCATGAAAACATTGAAATAATCAACTTGTTTATGTAATGACTCACTTTAAAGAATCATGACTCACTTTAAAGGATCGTGTTTATAATACACTACAATTACAAGGACACGGAAGCAAGCATTTAATCATAATGTGCATAATCTACACCTGCAGATGACAGTGCATTCACAGTCTCTAGTTGATGGAGCTTTTCTATAATGGGAATAGTTATGTTCCATTAAGTACAATTTAAAATTGATTTTAGTAAATATAATAGTTCGACATGACCCTTTAAACTATACGTATACGTATAAGTTGTACTTTCACTTATGTGCGAAATCTCTCTAATCAGTTGAAAGGGAAGCAGTGTCGTTGAGAAGGGAAGTTATTTGGAAAAGTTATTGTTTCAAAATGAGAAAAGTAATAAGTGGCAGAGAACGGCTTTGGAATCGATCTCTGTGTAATAAATAATTATGATTCCGTTTCGATACATGTTATACATTTAGACTACCGGAAACAACATTCAGCAACATGGCGGGCGATAATGAAAATATAATTCAATTGATTATATTTCATCAATTATCAAGCGTTTTACATGTCTAAGGTAAGATTTAACACTTTGGTGTTGGAGCTAAATAATTACGTGATAATTTGTGTGACTTTGGTTAGTATGGTAACTATATTTACCAAGACAGGCCAGAAAAGCGTTTACTGCAATTTGTTCCATATAATATCTACGACCGTGTATGCAAAGAAAATGATAAAAAATAAATATCCAAATAAGAACAAGGAATATCGAAGAACAGCATACAACAGTCGGATTTATATGACTAATAGGAGCAATGCCATACCAATGACATGACTGGTCCAAAGTAGAATATTTCCCAGGAAAAAAGCTATTTATTTAAACTGAAGAAGGTCCCAGGAAGAAGTCGATCTTTGAGGAAATGAACCAAAACAACCTCATATTAGGATATGTGTAACTACTAGACCAATTCCATACCATAATTGTGAGATAACATATTTTCCATGACCATTCTCATACAAGAAAGTTGAAAAATCTGACCATTTCCATCCCTCAAAAGTCATAATGAGGGGGCATTCTCATACCACATCCTAAAATGTGGGTCCATTGCCATACCAAATGTCAAAACAGGTACCCCATGTGCACTGAGGATCCCCGTCAAGGTTTATATACAGTGAACCCCCCGGGGTGTATACCGATCTGAGGCCCGGGTATACTGTCATTAATAATTCTTATCCATTAAAGCTTATAAAAATCAGTCTCATTCTTATACATCTAAGTTATCTAGTAAAGGAGAGCTCTCAGTATAATATACATGTATACACCACGCATTAACATCTCAGTACTCTAGCGGACATTTCTAACATATTCCTGGGCCTCAGATACCAATAGTCCGACACCATGATGTGATGTAAAAAGGCTTGTAATAGAAGATGTATGAAGGGTAGAAAATTATGATAGATATTATTGAAAATCATGCACATTTAATCATGAAGACCAGGCAGGAAATAGCAACAGAATGCTATTCTAAATAAGCTTCATCAAGAAAGGGAACTCAAAACTGCAAACATCCTAAAATCACAGCCCATTAAGTCAAACCTTCATGTAGAAGTTTTAAGTCTGCAAAACTATGTCACTTATTTATTATTTAGGTTAAGTTTGGATCAAAATAGATTTAGAATACAATGTATTATATATCGTAAACAAAAGGGGTACTCAATGATAATAGCTTGCGAAGATATTTCGTGATTTATAATTAAAGTTCTGTGCGTAACACTTAATTTTCCAGTCCCTGAAAATTTGATTCGATTTTGTTATGAATGATATTAAAGAACACAAATAAGCTTTCCAATGGTTTGATGTAGATGTGGCTAGCTATTTCAAACCATATGTAACATTGTCAGTCAGCAAAAAATGTTTTGTCATCTATTGATTAAGTTCAATGCATAACGATTGATTAGGTATTTCAAATCATAAAAATGTATGTACTGTTGTCAGTTTGTGAAAGTATTTCATCATCTAGTACACAATTCGTTACATTTAATTTCAATTCAATTTACTGTATTTTCTTATTACATTTTTATCCCGTTTCTCTGCCCTTGAGAAGGGATCCTTGAATTAAAGGCTTGACAACACTGAATGAATGTTAGAATTGTGGCGGCAACTTTTTTTAATTGGCTACCATTTTCGAAGATTGTTCTAAATCAAACGTCTTTTGGCCATTAGGGATATTCCTATAAACTATTGAGTTGTTTTCCAAATAAATGGACGGACAAACAGACAAACAAATGGGCGGCTTTTTTGGATGACAGGTTGTTCTTGTCTCAAAATACATGTTCTCTCGTTTGTAAGTATTTTTGTCAATTCTAATTAATGAATATCACGTATCAAAACTTAAAAAGTGTCTAATATTTTACTCCAAATAAACTTTAAATATCCCGTGTTAGATATGTGTGCATTATGACATTTGGTATAACGTTTTTCGGTACAATGCGCTTCCATATAATGGGTTTCGGTATGCACGTCGGTATAATGGGTTTCGGTATAATGCACGTCGGTATAATGGGTTTCGGTGTAATGCGCATCGGTATAATGGGTTTTGGTATCGTGCGCATCGGTATAATGGGTTTCGGTATAATGCGCGTCGGTATAATGAGTTTTTGTATAATGCTCACTTTGCTCTATTATGTTCACATCTCTAAGATTTTAAAAATCGCTCGCAAATTTTTCATTTTAGGTTGGCAAGTCTGCTATTAGAGTTATATGAACAAAATATTACCCATGATGCATTTCCCAGGGGAACTCTTGCAATGTGTAGCTCCTTTTGCTGTGACCTCCCCTTTCATTATAAATAGAACCCCTGGGTTAATCTTGGTTACGCCCCTTGTATACCCTGTGTACTATTACATTTTCAGGTGACTAAACCACTGTATAGTGCTTCAGTCTTACGCTCAGTGTGGACAGGTCAAGAACCACTGGCCATAGATGATCCAGAAGTTAATGCGCTTATCAAGGAGGAGAAAAGTCGGCAGGTCAATGGCTTAGAGCTCATTGCATCTGAGGTACAGTTATAATATAACTTTCATCTGCATTTATTTATAACCAATAGTGGAATACATATACAATTTAGGTAAGGCAGAATGCAATTGTAAGTAATTTATAAGATGTGTTGTTATTATGATATCTATTAAGGAAACATGTATCAGCTCTTTGATGTTTTACCACTCATTATGTCACCACCAAAAGTGGTGACATATTGTTATGGTCTCCGTTTTTTTGCGACGGCGTCCGGCGGTTGGTGGTTGGCGTCCGGCGGTTGGCGTCCGGCGTCTGTAACAATTTCTTACAACTTCCTATAACTTAACAAATACTGTTTAGACTGACTTCAATCATTTTCTAAATCATCTACATGTTCTCAGAAGTTCAAATCTGACTTTAGATTTGACATTTGACCTTCAATGACCTTCTCAAGGTCAAAAAGGTCTTTTTTCAACTTGCTTCACATTGACTAAATTTTTTTTCAAAATCATCTACATGTTCTCAGAAATTCAAATCTGACTTTAGATTTGACATTTGACCTTCAAATCTGACTTTAGATTTGACATTTGACCTTCAATGACCTTCTCAAGGTCAAAAAAGGTCAAAAAGGTCTGTTTTCAACTTGCTTCAAATTGACTAAAAAATTTTTTCAAAATCATCTACGTGTTCTCAGAAATTCAAATCTGACTTAAGATTTGACATTTGACCTTCAATGACCTTCTCAAGGTCAAAAAAGGTCAAAAAGGTCTGTTTTCAACTTGCTTCAAATTGACTAAAAAAGATTTTCAAACTCATCTACGTGTTCTCAGAAATTCAAATCTGACTTTAGATTTGACTAAAGATTTGACATTTGACCTTCAATGACCTTCTCAAAGTCAAAAAAGGTCAAAAAGGTCTTTTTTCAACTTGCTTCAAATTGACTAAATTTTTTTTTCAAAATCATCTACATGTTCTCAGAAATTCAAATCTGACTTTAGATTTGACATTTGACCTTCAATGACCTTCTCAAGGTCAAAAAAGGTCAAAAAAGTCTGTTTTCAATTTGCTTCAAATTGACTAAATTTTTTTTCAAAATCATCTACGTGTTCTCAGAAATTCAAATCTGACTTAAGATTTGACATTTGACCTTCAATGACCTTCTCAAGGTCAAAAAAGGTCAAAAAGGTCTGTTTTCAACTTGCTTCAAATTGACTAAAAAAATTTTTCAAAATCATCTACTTGTTCTCAGAAATTCAAATCTGACTTTAGATTTGACTTAAGATTTGACATTTGACCTTCAATGACCATCTCAAAGTCAAAAAAGGACAAAAAGGTCTTTTTTCAACTTGCTTCAAATTGACTAAAATTTTTTTTCAAAATCATCTACATGTTCTCAGAAATTCAAATCTGACTTAAGATCTGACATTTGACCTTCAATGACCTTCTCAAAGTCAAAAAAGGTCAAAAAGGTCTTTTTTCAACTTGCTTCAAATTGACAATTTTTTTTTTTCAAAATCATCTACATGTTCTCAGAAATTCAAATCTGACTTTAGATTTGACATTTGACCTTCAATGTCCTTCTCAATGTCAAAAAAGGTCAAAAAAGGTATTTTTTCATCTTGCTTCAAATTGACTAAATTTTTTTTCAAAATCATCTACATGTTCTCAGAAATTCAAATATGACTCTAGATTTGACTTTAGATTTGACATTTGACCTTCAATGACCTCCTCAAGGTCAAAAAAGGTCAAAAAGGTCTTTTTTCAACTTGCTTCAAATTGACTAATTTTTTTTTTCAAAATCATCTATATGTTCTCAGAAATTCAAATCTGACTTTAGATTTGACATTTGACCTTTAATGACCTTCTCAAGGTCAAAAAAGGTCTGTTTTCAACTTGCTTCAAATTGACAAATTTTTTTTCAGAAGTTCAAATTTGACTTTACAAGTTCTCAGAAATTCAAACCTGACTTAAGTTTGAACTCATAATATTGTGAGCAACTAGGTGGTGACATTTTGTCATGTTAATGCCTTGTTTAAGATTGGCAACACCCACTTTTATCTAAATTGTCCTTATTTTACCAGAAGTGGTGACATATTGTTAAAGTCTCCAACTTTTTGGCATCTGGTGCTCTACAATTGGTCGTTGATATTCGGCAAAATTGGCATCTGAAACAAATGGGAAAAAACAAGTGATATGTTGCAGTCAGTGTTACTGCATTTCAATATTACTCAGAATAATGCAAGCTTTTTTTATATCAATTCCACTCAAAAAATTTGATGAAGTTTTTCTTTCACCTTTGTTTTCAGAACTTTGCCAGCAGGGCTGTTTTGGAGGCTGTCGGATCCTGTCTGTCAAATAAATATGCTGAAGGCTACCCAGGTGCTAGGTAAGCATGATATTCACAAGGCTTTACACTAGAGTGTAGGACCTCACCTTATTTGGCCTGCTCTTAGCCTACATGTATTTTGTATCAATAAAAAAAGGTGTAACAAGACAGACAAAGTAATCACTTCTCCCAGATTTGCCAAAAACATTTCAACCATACCTATCTTTCTGACAAATTATGAATGGAGTCCATTTCTAGGGTATGTCTCCTTTTGATGGGATTTGCTACACTTACTGTGACAATGCCATATTTTTAAGTTTTCCCTGTATATCAGTACTTTCATTTCTTGACACTGAATGGTTGACCTTTGCAAAAATATTGAAAAGGCTTGATTAGTTTATATACAAGTTAAGTAAATAAGTTGTACATTTGTATTTTCAGATATTATGGTGGTAATGAGGTCATAGACAAGATTGAGACATTGTGTATTCAGAGGGCTTTGGAAACCTTCAATCTCGATCCAGAGAAATGGGGTGTAAATGTGCAGCCCTATTCTGGCAGTCCAGCTAACTTTGAGACATATACTGCTTTACTGAACCCACATGATAGGATCATGGGACTTGACCTCCCAGATGGAGGACAGTAAGTTAACATCTTTGGGGGTATAGAAAACATTTTGCCTAGCCCTGCGGGGTGTATTCGACAATATTACCCCTGCTCTTTGGTGTATATTTCTTAAGTAATAAGATGCTCTCCTATGTTTACCAAGCTTTTTCTGTATTATAGAAGTAATAATGTATTGTGCAGTGAGATTGGTTGCGTAGAGTCAGAACTTCTAGGATACAAATTCACTATTAGACCAAGATTAGAAAAGGTTCAGTTGATATCATGTATAACATTATGGAAGAAAATGTCTGGTGATTTGAAAGCTATCCAATCTAGAAATCGAGCACATCATACATAGAAGTTAAATTTTAATATCTCTACCAGAGGTTCTAAATCAATACATGTTGTATGCATCAATTCAATCTTATTTCAGTTTAACACATGGCTTTATGACTGATACAAAGAGAGTATCTGCTACTTCCATATACTTCGAATCCATGCCTTACAGACTCAATGTAAGTTCTATGGAAATCACAGATGTTATATTTTTATATGTATGTTCAACGAATTGATCCATACTAATCATGTGGGATACGGTTGTCATGACAATGCCCTGATTTTGATCATTATTGAATAGCCTTTGGGTAATTCATTCAGATTCCAGGAAAATTTAGCCAGTGAGAAATGTAAATACTTTTCTTGCAAATTATATATTTTTTATCTTAAAGACATGTTCCAGCCTTCAGTTTGCTATGTTTTCTGTTGCAGCCAAGCACAGGGTACATAGACTATGATAAGATGGAGGAATCCGCTAAACTATTTAGGCCAAAGATGATGATAGCTGGTACCAGTGCATACTCAAGACCTTTGGACTATGCAAGGTTCAGGAAAGTAAGTATCTTGTATATCATTTTAGGTAAGGTTCTCAACCAGGTAGACCAGGGTCCAGGACTTTTAAAATTGGGACTTACATAATGGGAGCATATTGAAATCAAATGGGCTCTGTAGCCACTTAAAAGAGAGGCTTGCACACACCAGAAATTCATTTTCTCCCATCTTATAGTGTCTTAGACCATAATTTTCTAAATTGTAATGCTTCTTTCCCAGACAGCTGAGGTGGTAGAGCATTAACCTCAGGTTCTTTGGTCCTGAATTCAATGGTATCAATACAAGTTCAGATGATTGATATATGGCCACCTTTGGTACCCCTTAAGTGTTCAACTTCTTGAGACTCATTTAACATTATGTCAGTTGGTCTTCGGACTCTGAAAAGTGTTCCACTAACGGAGGTGTTCCACTTCTAGAGTTGTTCCACTTTACAGGTTTCACTGTACTTACAATATGTGTTTTCCTCAAGGTATGTGATGATATAAAGGCTGTATTACTAGCAGATATGGCACATATATCTGGTCTTGTTGCTGCTGGAGTCATGCCTGGACCATTTGAATATGCAGATGTTGTAACCACCACAACCCATAAGTCACTCAGGGGTCCCAGGTACCAGACTTATACAAAATATTGAAAATAAATACTGTGTGTAACTATAACTGCTGTATATTTGTAATGGGGGTGTGGGTGGATTATCATACCCCTCATATCATATACATCATTGCCTCATAACATGTTGCAGAATTACATGAATTTTACATTAAGATTGATATTTCACTTGAAAAATGTAATATACCCAAAATGAGGGACAATTTTACAATATGACAATTTTAGTATATACACTGTAATATAGTTAAAGGAATATTCCTTGCCAAACCATCTCTCTCCTCATATGGAGGCTATAACTATATATATGCTTGCCATGTTTAGCAAAACACGCAAAAATGTTTTGATATGGTCAAATTTGATCACTTAGAAATGTGATGCTCAATTCCAGTAAGCTGCCATCTTTTAAAATTTCACATAGGAAGTGATGTCATTGACTCTCAACTTTGCATATAGCATTAGGTGAGGAGCTATTAAGAATTACAAAACCAGCTAAATATTCTTTTTCAACTCTGTATCTTATTTAATCCTTCTGAAAATTTCTTCTTTTATTCTAAGTGGACAAGCCCTGAAAATATTTTTGCACAGAAAGTAGTGATCACTTGTCTAGAAGTGATTTTGTGCTACTTTCCTATACTGTTATGGGCAAGGTTATAGAAGTTGAGAGTTGATGACATCACTTCCTGCAAGAAATATTAAAAGATGGCAGCTCACTGGAAATAAGCACTAGATTTTTAAATGATCAATATTGACCATATTAAAACATTTTCCCATGTTTTGCTAAATATGGAAACTATATATATGATTATAGCTACCATATCAAGAGAGAAAGGGTCTGGCAAGGAATATTCCTTTAAGTATGATCCGAATGAAATATGATTTCAGAAAAATCCTCATTATTTTATTTTCAGGTCAGGGATGATCTTCTTCAGAAAAGGAGTGAAGGAGATCAATAAGAAGACTGGGAAGGAAGTTATGTATGATTATGAGAAGAGAATCAACAATGCTGTATTTCCAGCTCTACAAGGTGGGCCACATGAGAACCAGATAGGTGCCTTGGCTGTTGCACTTAGACAGGTAAATAAAAATGGATTATATGTTTTTTTCAATATACAATTTCAGTAAATACAAAATTGATAAAAATGTCTGCATTTTCAATCAGATTGATTTGAAATTTTCAGTTTTTGGACATTCAGGATGAAAATCTAGATCCTATTGATATGGACAAGTTGCACAGATTTGTCTCATAAATACACCCACTTTGAGCAGAGTTGACCAGTTATGCTTATTGTATCAGTAAAAGCCAGTAAAACGGCTGTTAACAGTTCATTAGGGTGGAATCGGAGATAGATAGTTTGACCCAACCCCATATCTCTCCAAAATAAATAGTCAATGAATTAAACATGTTGCACAACATATGATTGCAGGCAAAAAGTCCTGAGTTCAAGGAGTACCAGTTGCAGGTTTTGAAGAATGCTGATGTTCTCGCCAAGGCACTTGTCAGTAAAGGCTACAGTATTGTCTCAGGTAAAGGAAAAATGTGCCCCATAATAAATGAACTGTTCAACATTAAGTCTTGTTTCAATATTTTCATACAAACCAATAAGTAAAATTGATTGGGTGAAACTTTCTTGTTCTACAATATAAATTTTAAATGAACAAAAGCTTATTAAACCCCCTAATCATATGGATTAATGTATTGACATTGATTCCAATTGAACATGCTGTAGCAATTATATATATGTATTATACATTATGTTCTGTGGCTTTTTAGGGGGTACACAAAACCATCTTTGTCTGCTTGATCTCAGACCTCAAGGAACAGATGGTGCAAGAATGGAAAGAATGTGTGAACTTTGCTCAATCACAGTCAACAAAAACACTTGTCCTGGTGACAAAAGTGCAATGAAGCCAGGAGGCCTGCGATTAGGTAAATATATTCTGTATTTCCTTTATTCAAAGCCTCTGAGCCAGTTTGGGTCTGGATTGGCTTATTATCAGCTCACAGTCACCATTTTAGTGTCAATTTTACAGTATTTTAGGAACAACATATAAAACTGTAATATTATATTAATATGACATTGTTTTTAAATGCAAAAAGTTATATATAGATTAAGTTGAAAATCTGAAAATTGTGTCCATCTTAAAAAATGGTGGTTGTTACATCCTATTTTATGATTTTTGCTTTAACTGGAAAGGAGTGGTGCAATTTTATTCATATTTGATATGTGAATACTCATAAGCATGGCACATTGTCTTATGACACTTTGACTAGTAGGTGGGCCATTTTGAAAAAAATTACCTTTTTTACTTTGACTCACAAACTACAGTAGAACCTGCTAAGTGGAACATCTCCGTAAGTGGAACACCTCGCAAGTGGAACGCTTTTTCAAAGTCCCGTTTTAAAAACCCATTGACTTAATGTTAATTGAACCTCTGTAAGTGGAACACCTCCAAACTTGAACAGTGAACACCCCATATTGAAAAATTAACCTGCTAAGTGGAACAGTCAATTTTCCATAAATTTCAATAGTGATACTTATGTAAACAAAATTAACCTCCAACAGTGATACCTGGGTATGAAAACAGGTAATAACGTGATAATTGGCAAATTAGGATTTTAATGGATTAGCATTAGCATATGGTCAATTGGATTAACCTCCTGTAGAGATCAACATGTGATGCTACCACTAATTAATTTGATAATTAGCAAATTTTAATTTCATAAGATTATCATTCAGCAAATTGGATTAAGAGATTGACATGTGATGCTCTTGCCTCTTAGACTCTTGCTGTTTGTTTCATACTTAATAAGTAAGCTTAAGAATGTCAGTTAAAAAAACAAATGAATTATTAGCATTAGGAACAAGTCTTTAAAACTTAATTGCCTTATCTTAGTGTCTGAGACTGGCAGAATGAGGAGGATTGAGAATGTCAGAAAACATTTTTGGTAGAATGAGGAGGATTAAGAATGTCAGATACCTTTTTGAGTAAAACAAATGGATAATTAAGGCTTTATAGCTGCCCTGCAATGATCGGAGAATCTTATATTCAGTGATAGATATCAACTCTATATTTAATCCTGTATGTTCGTTAAATCCCCGCGAGCCCAAAACCTCCGTAAGTGGAACACCTCCTAAGTGGAACGCTTTTTGGCAGAACGGAGGGTGTTCCATTTACACAGGTTCTACTGTACACTTTTCCCATGACAATTTGAAAAAATTATTGAGGGATTTTGTAAAAATGGCAGCCAATTGGCTGTTAGATGGAAATTGCTTTGGCTTGGCATTGTTGTTATCTTGTTAACATTTTGTACCAGTTTTGAGATATAAGAGCTCAAAAACTGAAAAAATCAAGTTTCCAAATATTTCAAGGTCAAATTTCAACTTGCTTCAAATTGCAATCTGATTGCTTGCAATCTTGATTTCTAGTTATCACTCATTATCTGTTTTTGTTGGCAGTCAGGGATCTGTAACATTTGATACAATTTTGGAACCATTTGCAGGTGGTGGCATTTTGTCATGTTATTAATTTATTGATACATGTCATAATTTAGTATTTGTAATCTACTTCAAAGAGGTGTCCGTTCATATCCCCTACTAGAAGATTGCCCTGATGACCTATAGTCACTGCCATAGGTCCAGCCAGTCCATCACCCCTAGTGAGGAGATGTTGTAAGAAGTTCCCATCTGAGCTGATTAAACTGACTCTATGATTCCAATAGTCAGCTACTATGATGTGCTCCCCATCAGAACACACTCCATGTGGAGAGTGTAACTGTCCTTCTTCTGATCCAATAGTACCATACTGCAGCAGCTTCTTACCCTGTCTGCTCACCACTGTGATACAGTCTCTACCCATATCGGACACAATCACATTGTTGTTGTTACTTACTGCAATGTAATGAGGCCAATCAAACAATTCTGTATCTGATGTTGTATGCAGCTTTTCGCCAGTTTGATAGTTTATGTGTGATATAGTCTTAGTATATGTGTCGCTAACAACTAACTCACCATCACTATTACATGCAATACCACTTAGATTAGTGAATGGTGTGGTGATGTCTTTGATGTGCTGACCATCTTGAGCGTAGATGCAAATAACTCCATTACCATCACCATCACCATCGTCACTACCACTTATAAATGCTAGACAGTTATCAGGTGTAAGTGTGACACATCTCATAGCCTTCTCTATTGTCTTGATCAGATGCAAGTCAAATTTGATTTGTACACATTTCTCTCTTACAAATACTAACCACCGTGCATCTACAGCTACTACATCATGAATGTAATTTAACAAATAAGATGCTTTAGATTGTTTTAAACTAGTCTTCCTGAATTTTGGTTTTTTTACGTTCAATGACACAGGAATCCTCTGTGTAGAATAAGAACCAGTAGAAACCTGACCAACCATTCTACTCTTGTTATATCCTGTATCCTGGTGACTTGTGACATTTTGGTGATCTCCCATCTTTGAATATCTTGTTGCAGATTGACTTTCAGTGTCGCTCTGACCAAGAAATGTGGGCTTGATTCTCTCAACTTCTTTAGTTAGAGCTGATCTGTGTTCATGAGCATCATCAGTAATTGGGGTCAAGATATTAGATTGATTTAGAACATTGATGTCACCCTGGGGACTCTCAGTACTGAATGGGCTTTGGACACTCATTTCACTAAGTGCACTTGGTGGATTTCCATAATTCAATCGGCTTTGAACACTCATAGCACCCTCAACACTTGGCGGGTTTCCATATCCTATTATCCAAAATTCATTTTGTCTTTCAGGAAATCCTAGAGAAATAGATCAAGAGGATGGTGTAAATAAAGAAGGTTGAGCAATATATGGTGTTTTGCTTTGTAACACATTCTACGTTTTGATTATAGTGAGTTTGGGTTTAAGGTACATAGAAAAAATAAATGTGAAGGATGGTCAAAACTGTTAGCTATAATAAGTGTTCTATATCTGTTGATTCTGAATTGTATCATATTTTTATTTATAATCAATGATAGTGGAAAACTGATAAACAGCATAATTTGAAAAGTTATTATTATTTATCAAATATTATTATTATTTATTTAAAAGATTCATAAAAAGTGTTTTTTGAAAATAATGTATAATGTGTTTTACAACACATAGTGCTGTATTTGATCATCTAAATTGTATAACTTTTGATGTTAAATGGCAGGAAATTCAAATATGTAAAAAAATTAAAAAACAAGAGGAACAACCTTTTTTTCTAAAGTCAACTTTTTTGAAGAAATGACTCACAATAATATTTGGATGCTTAATAAACAATAATGTCAAACTTGGCGTGGGGCCTTTAAGGCTAAGAATCTTATTTTTTATACCCAGTGGAAAACATTTTTTGACTTGTATACTCAGAATTTAATTATTATATAAGCCAATGCGTAAAATATAATATAAGGTATGTGATCATTTTGGATGTTTCTGGCTAAGAGGCTTTTTCTTAGGAGGTAGTATGATGTAAGCACTGATTATCTACCTACCTAGTTTAGTCTTGACATACTCCTCCACTTTTCTAGCAAGATCTTGTCTTTTTGCTTCCCTCAAGGCTTTCCATAACATCTCTGCCAGTGGTGCACCAGGTTGTTGCTTCTTCTTCCACTTTGTGAGCATTTCATAGCCCCATGTACTGGCATCCAGTTGATGTGTCTTTTGGACACTGACCAGTTCATCATCTGTGAAACCAAGGTGGATCCCAATTGATTTAAACTGCTTTCCCATCTGTTGACCAATTTCTAGAAGTAGGGCAGTGTGGTACCTATCTGCAATAAAAGTGTTTTTGTCACACAGTGTTTTGGACTTCATGAAAAAGAATAAGGCTGATACTAAGATAAACTGATGTAATACATTTCAGGTATAGCTGGTTTCCAAAAGTCAACAGTTGTTGATAACTTTGTAAAAGGGGGGGGGGGGCAATTGGTGATTTGAAAGTGAGAGAATTTTTATCCCCCGAAACATTTAAATAGAGGTTATATCATCTTGGATGAATACAGAATACTCTAATTAAAAAAGGAAATTATCCTATATCAAGAGACAATAGAACTGAGTGATGTAAAAAGGTAAAAAAGAAATGAAATCTTCAGTACTGTCTCACTTGTATTAGACTGTTCACATTCTGTCACCATCCCAGCTAGGTCATTTCTATTTGCTTTTTCTAGTGCTTTGCATAATTTCTCTGCCAGTGGTGCATCAGATTCTTGCTCCTTCTTCCACTTTGTGAGCATTTCATAGCCCCATGTACTGGCATCCAGTTGATGTGTCTTTTGGATGTTCTTCAGTTCATCATCTGTGAAACTAAGGTGGAGCCCAATTGCAGTAAACTCGTTTCCCATTTGTGGACCAATTTTCAGAAACAAATGTGTATAATACTCATCGGTATCTATCTGGTCACCAGTTCTTACATCACTTTCCATTGTAAGAGATCTTTTTGCTTGTCTAGTTTATGTTGTACATTGTCGAGCCACTTCAGTAATAGAATATGTTACTCCATCTCATTGATTGAGTGATTACTTTATTGGTATAGTCCTCACCATCATGTTAATTCTGTCAAGAGAATGGTCATATTTGTTATCTTAATTGCATAGATGTTACTGTTCATATTTTTACTTACTAAGTATGCATCTCAAATCAAAAGAAATTAATGATACTGACAGTACCTCAGAGAGTAAATGACAGCCATCACACTGTATGAAAATTAGCGTAACCCAGCAAAGTGAGCAATTTGGATGGAATTCAGAGAGAGATTCAGTAAAGGATTGGTATCGATATGGAGAATTAAATTCAACAAAGTTTTTCTCTTAAACCAATTATTGAAAACATTCTGTAAAAAACATGGTCCTTTATGTAATGTTGATTGATTGACAACAATTTAATGCGAAAATAATTTATATATATTTTATATAACTGTTTTTGTTAACATTGTTTGTTTTTAGTGCAATTTATTGTTTTTTGTTCCTTTTTACCATTTCTTGAGAATGAAATAAAATATCTTTCCGAAGCTTGATAGGACAAAATAGCATATACAACATTTTCTTAGACTTCCCAAAATTATAGTTGTACAAAGGAAATTTTGGTTGATTTAACAAAAAGTATTCAAAAAATTAAAACAAAAACCAACGAAATAGATAAAAACTAAGATAAACCTTTAATTTCATTAACGAGATACTTTTTTTAAATCAACCAAACTTTCCTTTGTATAATTACAAAATTGAGAGACATAAACATGTTGTGTTTATGTCATTTTGTTTCAAGGAGGTTTGGATAGATGTTTCATTTCATTTTGAACATATGAACAATATAGAGAACAATATAGAGAAAAGTATATATATCTACAGGGTGTCAAATAAGTCTGTTCTCCCCCCTTAACTTTTTTATCTTTAAATTTATCATACTTTCCCATATATCATTTTGAAGCTCATTGAAAATGCTGATCACCCTCAAAAAATCAAACATAAACTCCTCCTAATAAAATTGCTACAATGTTTCTTGTAAGGTTGTAGTTGACCTTTGATTACGTCAAAACAAGTAAAATTACCAGGTAATAGTGAATGAAAAGTGAAAAGTTGATACTGCAGTGACAATGCCAACATTGGGTGATTTCGATGTTTCCCAATATCGTTACAGAGTAAAATTTGTTACATTCAGGGGAGCCTTTGAAGCAGGGGAATCTTTCATCACAAAATAGTTGATAACACCTAGAATCAAACGTTCTGAATGATTTATACGGGATCTTATCCTCGTAGAACTGAGGCCATCTGGGCTGCTGGGGGAGACATGAAGACTATTAAAAAAGTGAAATATGGACATTACTAAAAATACTCTAAAAAATTTGGAATTTAACCAATCACTCTGAGATTTGGTGTGTGATCAGCAAATTAAATTCCCTTTAAGATGATATATACCAACCCTATGTTATCTCTGAATTAAAAAAGTTAAGGGGGGAGAACAGACTTATTTGACACCCTGTATTTCAAATTATATTGTTACCATTCAAAAGATGGCCATTAAATTGACAATGTGTAAAATTTTCAGAATGTTTTGATGACTGGTTTAAGAGAAACGTGTGTTCAAAAAGTTCGCCATATCGATACCCATCCTTTAAATATTTTTGTAATATATGAATTTTCACAAAATTATCCAAATACTGAAGTACAAATGAGGTCATTCGAGACCAAAATCAAGCCAATCATATTAGTATTAAGTATTTTCCTAGTTAATCATGATAAATATTCAAATGTAAATCATTAGACCCATTAAATTATAAATTGTAGTAACCATAGCAGCTGAACTATGTGAGCTGAAAATAACAGAATTTAAGACATACCGTATTTGCTAATTTTTAGACAGTTTTTTTTCCTTTGACTGAACAATGTGTGCTAAAAAAATTTAAACACAGAAGAACATTCGTAATGTTTTTGAAAAGCAGCTATACGGTTCAAAGTCAAACATTTTCAAGTACACATTATTTACGAGTTTTGTTAAAAATTAAACCTACACACATTATGCTTAACATGGATGAAACCCCCACACAAAATTGGTTGTTGTCCTGTTCGAGGGATATAGAGAACATCTCTGTCCATCCGTCCATTCCGTCAACATTGGCTGCACAAATTAAAATTGCTATTCGTATTGAGTCATATTCACAATATTCACATTGATTTTTTTTGTATATCCATTGTGTCTATTTGACCTGTCAATGCCATTTCCAAAGATAGCCCGGTTTCCAAGAAATTGCCAATTTTGAGTAACTAACTCAGTAACTTAGTACCTACTGAAGTTTAAGTCTGACTAACTTAAGGACTTAGCTTGTATTCGCGAATGCAAATGACGGCTACCAGCTATCGGGTTGATTGCAATTTGAGGGAAAACTCATTTAAATATGAATAGTACCTGCCTTGCTTCCCGTTAGCTACCATCTCTCACTTTACACCCGGTCGCTGGCCTAAATAACGGGTTAATTTGCCTATTTAGCAGCATGTAACAATGACCTGTGTTCTGTTTGCCAATTCGACAGTTTTATTATAATCGGTCATTTCATCCACAACATCCGCAACTGACGGGTTGTTTGTAATTACAACTTCAAAATGACGGTTTAATCTTTGAAAATTAATAGGTTACTAGTAATCCGGTAGCTGCTAGCCGCTATTTGCATTCGCGAATGCAAGCTAAGTAACTAATAGTTTTTTTCTGGATAAAGTTAATCATTTCCAAACATTATCCGGTTACAATTCACTGTGTGAGCACAGGGCTATGGGTCCTTTATATCAGCATGTATTTGGAATACTAATCTAGTATCATGAAAACTGGTCTATAATTCAATTTTCATCAATAGTACAGTCACAATGAAGCACCTGTGAAAAATATTAACGTGATCAGGGAATGGCACAGAGGTAGCAATTCGCTTATTCTGAAAAGATTGCCAGTTTGTATATCCAATTATAGATAATTATAGTGCTCTTTTTCTCATTGTAACAACATTTCGTCCCATTATTTCCACATTGTTACAATTGCATTTTTGCTGATATTGAGAAATCAGAGGTTGAAGTTTGGGTCATCATAACTTTTGAGTCAGAATTTTTTAAAAAATTATTTTTTGGTGGTAATCATGTGTATATGTAGGCCTTGCAGAGCAAAAATCACTGATTAACAATAAATAAAACACATCTTTTTTATGGTTTCTTGTTTTTGAAATATCAAAATAATCCTGAAAACGGAATTTTTATTCACTTCCATTTTATTATTGTCTCATATACCATTATTCTGCCCATCTAATTATAAAGAATATGACTTGTGTTCCATTTTGACTGACAGGTACAGGACTGGATAATCTTGTTTTTTTTTGCTTGAATGCTGATTTTCAAAATGGCCGCTCATTTAAAAATGGCGGCCATTTTATTGCCGATTTTACAGTAATTTAGGTGCAATATGTAAAACTGTATTAGCAATATGCTTTAAATGTAAAAAAATTATTCTGGGTAAATTTTAAGGTGGCCATTTTGGATTTTCCGTCCTCAAATTGTGTCGGTAAAGTCTTGTCTACTCATTTTCAGGATAACCATTTGACGGGATCACCCATTGGTGGGGACGTTTTGTACACATTTGTGTTCTTGTTTTAACCTTTCTTTTGAAACAGGGCTTTTATCGGTTAGCCAACGGCAAGGGGTCATCTGCATGATAGAAAAATAGAAAAAAGACATATCGCTGATAAAAAATTGGAGCCCCATCTCCCTTTTTCTGTCGCTGGCAAGTGAAATCGGTTTCAAGAGTTTTAGATTTAAAAAGTTATGACAACCTTTATCATTTTTTCACGTTTTTGTAAATGTAAACAAAGGAGGTTGGGACCCTAAGGCTTTTTCATTATTCTATCGACAGAGATGTGTTTGGTGTCTATAGAGAGTAGAATCAATTCCCTAGAGCATGTGCTATACAGTATCGCCGTGCGAACTTGCTGTGCCGTAGGACATAGTCACCATTTTTCATGAAATGGTATGATTTATTCCGTATTAATGTCAACAAAACCATTAATACGGAACGGTGTAAACAGGACCGTGATATGCACTCTCCATTGGGATCTCCCCAGGAGAAAAAAATAATTCATCTGACCTATATTCAGCACTGTATTGATGTATAGGCCACTTATTAGGGTCATTATTCAATCATTTTTTTTTATTTTATTTTTTTATCAATTCATTTATTAATTCTTCATACATAACACAGCAAATCCTACAAAGAAAAGCTAGACAAGGCAGGAGGATCTTTTGATATGCAATCTATGTAAATAATTATGTTGAATTATATAGAAATAAATAACAATAACCTATAAAAAAAAAATATGCCTAAAATGAGAATTGTTGAATGAAGTTGATTTGAATCAATTACTCAACACCACTGGATTTCCAGATGATAGAGTCCTATATGATTGTCACAGTCTCAAAAACCTAGTCATTTAAACAAAAATCATTTGCATCCCTTAATTCATATTGCTTGTTTCTTGTCATGAATTTGAAGTTTTGGCACATATTGTTTGTTGTTTATTCTAGAATTTTTCCATTATTTGTTCCTCTCCATCACAAAATCATAGGCATCCGAATCATACATATGATCCACTCCCAATCCATCAATGAGGCGCAAATATCTTTCCCTACATGTTGCGAGGTTGAAGTTGGTAATCGCTGCTACATCATATGTTGAGATAGAATCAGTGTTTGTGAGTTTGGAATATTCTTCATTTTCGCATTGTTATGTCCCCACCACATAGTGTGGGGCCATATTGTCAGCCTAGGCGCGTCCGTCCGTCCGTCCGTCTGTCTGTCTGTTTGTCTGTCTGTCCGTCTGTACGTCCGGCAGTTTTCTCCTAAACCGCTACAGATATCACCTTCAAATTTTCAGGGATAACTTATGAGTGCATACAGATGTGGACAAAAAAGTTTCAACTCGATACCTACTTCCTGTCAGCCATTTTGAAGTCAAATGCTAAAATCCTTGTCTGCAAACTTTAAGAAAAATGGCTTCACTGTTGCTTTTAAAACTTTAATATCCTGTTCAACTCACTTGATTCTAGATCTGATTAGGTTTTGGACCTGTTAGCCCAGTCATGGCAGCCATTTTGAATGTCTTAAGAAAAGTTAGCGTGCGATAATACTTTGTATCATATTGAATGGTGTTTTTGAGTTTTCATACTTAGACTATTTAGTAGCTTTATAAAAAATTTCAGGTGTACTTTATTGTAAAAGCCTATGTTATTGTTAACAGTAGTTATATGTGCTAATTTTGTAAAAAGAAATCAGCAAAAACTTATAATCACTTTTTTATTGTCGGCCATTTTGGATTTTTCCATCCTAAAATCTTGTCTGTAAAGTCTTGTCTATGCGTTTTCAGGCGAACCATTTGGTAGATCATTTCCAAATTTTCAGGGATGTTTCTTAGTATGAAAATCTAGATCTGATTAGTTTTTTGGCATTCTGGGTAAATGTAAAGGCAGCCATTTTGGATTTTCCGTCCTAAAATCTTGTCTGTGAAGTCTTGTCTATGCATTTCCAGGTGAAGCATTTGGTAGATCAATTTCAAATTTTCAGGGATGATTCTTAGTATGAAAATCTAGATCTTATAAGTTTTTTGGCATTCTGGGTAAATGTAAAGGCAGCCATTTTGGATTTTCCGTCCTAAAATCTTGTCTGTAAAGTCTTGTCTACGCGTTTTCAGGTGAACCATTTAGTAGATCAATTTAAAATTTTCAGGGATTATTCTTAGTATGAAAATCTAGATCTGATTAGTTTTTTGGCATTCTGGGTAAATGTCAAGGCAGCCATTTTGGATTGTCCGTCCTAAAATCTTGTCTGTAAAGTCTTGTCTACGCGTTTTCAGGTGAAGGGTTTGGTAGATCAATTTCAAATTTTTAGGGATGATTCTTAGTATGAAAATCTAGATCTGATTAGTTTTTTGGCATTCTGGGTAAATGTCAAGGCAGCCATTTTAGATTTTCCGTGCTAAAATCTTGCCTGTAAAGTCTTGTCTACGTGTTTTCAGGTGAACTGTTTGGTAGATCAATTTCAAATTTTTAGGGATGATTCTTAGTATGAAAATCTAGAACTGACTAATTTTTTGGGCATTCTTGGTAAATTTTAAGGTGGCCATTTTGCATTTTCCGTTCCAAAATTGTAGCAGTAAAGTCTTGTCTACTCATTTTCAGGATAACCATTAGATGGGATCACCCATTGGTGGGGACATATTGTACACATTTGTGTTCTTGTGTTGATTTGTTGTCGGATTGTTTCTTGATGTTGACACTGCAACCTCTGTGTTTTTTATCCAAATTGTTTGTTTTAGTGGCGACATGTTGCACTTTTATTTCAGTTGCACTTGATCGGTGTCTTTTTTGTTTCACATCTGTTTGCATCCTAACATTCACTTTTTTTTTATTCTGTCTCTAGGATTCCGCAATTGCAATATTGAAATAAATCTACTGTCGAAGTCACCTTTTTTTGCTCTGTCAGTTTCATTGTTATTGTTTACAATTTCACTGTTTCCATTAGTTCTGTTTTTAAACAAGTCTCTATTTAGTACAGGCGTAACAGATGTTGACTGTTCATATAATCCTAATTCATTTTGTTCATGGTGTTTAGGTTCACTCAATAGTTTTTGTTAGAATTGTAATCCCTTATCCTATTAGCATCTCTCATAAGTCTACTTGGTGACTTGGTACTGGTTTGTGACCTTGGGTTGCCAAAATGGTGTGCTTTATATTCCAATGTAATAGTAGTTCCATTGTTTGTTGAATTTATCTTGTATCCTCCTAGAATGCACCCTTCGTCTTGTAACTCACTAATCAGATGCTCAACAATCTTGGGAATCATTGTTTCTTTTTATTTTCTGCAATGTTCAATATTATGTCACTGATTTTTACCTTTTTTCACAAGCACTTTTTTCTCCTGTTTCTTTGTTGCTTGACCTTTTCGTAATCATAATTTCGTAATATAATTCAATCATGAAGTGTAGAGGCATAGATTCCAAACCAGGAAGTATTTTTATTTAAAATCCATTTGCATCCTACGCATCCCTACATCTTATCCAAATATGTTACTACATTATGAAATAAATTGGTATATTCTTTGGTTTTACAGAGTTGTATGATTTTTGATAAGTGTAAAAGTTGCTTTTGGAGCATTTTTCTATAGCCATTTTGTAGGGAAAAAATGATGAAAAAATGTACAATCTTTTAATTTTAAGTATGACCTGAATCGATTGCAAACTTCATAATTGCACATTTGATGAGATAAACCATTTGTGTCATATTGTGAAATTATAAAGTTTGCAATTGATTCAGGTTAAAGTGTATTTTTGGTATTTTTGTGATAATCAATGGAAACCAATGGCCTCTATTGGGATCTGCTGATATCCTCATGTTAAGTCAATGATGCACAGCCCATTGTAAGTCAATTCAACCTTACTGAACTAAATGGCCCCTATCTCAGCCAATGTGTGCCAAAGCACTTTAATACTTTTCAAAGAATTTTATGACATTCTATTCTTCATGCTACACCTAAGAATGATTCATTTTGACCATAGGGGTATTTGCCAAAAAAACACACATCTTCCTTTGAATCAAGCAAATTCATATTTTGTAAGTACGTATTAACTGTGTTTTAGGTGCCCCTGCTCTAACATCAAGAGGTTTCAAGGAGGCAGAGTTTGAGAAGGTGGCTGACTACTTAGACAGGGCTGTCAAGTTAACACTAGAGGCTCAAAGCAAATCAGGTATATCAGCTGTGAATCAATATTTCAGAATGATATCTACATCCCCCAAAAATGATAGCAACTTACACTATCAATGGGAAAATGTTCTTTATTCAATGTTTCAGAAATGTCTTGTAACGTTTGATATTTTTACTTACAGAAATAAAAGTTTGTATTGTCAGCTCAAACAGTTCCCAAAATTGTCCCTCTTTAACCATCTTATATTTTTTGTGAATCTTGAAAAATTGAATGGAAACGATAGCCTATTCTAAGAAAATTACTTTTCACATTTTGCACTTCATTCGTAGTTATACAAATCACATTTTGTATCGTTATATTTTTTATGTTCCAGGAACTTTAAAAGAATTCAAGGCTGTTGTGTTAGAAGATGCTGAGTTGAAAGGGAAAATGGCTGAACTCTCAAAAGATGTCTCAGAATTTGCTAGTAAATTCCCCATGCCTGGTTTTGATGAAATATGAACCACGTCTGCTTGGATTTGATGATATGTAAAATTCACATTTTAATTTTGGAGCAGTTTAAGGAAAGGGTAGAAAACTGGAATATGAATCTTCAAATGGGATTTTGTGTAAATTGTGCCTGATACCCATGAATGTGAACATATATTAGTCAGCAATTAATAAACTGCAAATAAAACGATATTAGATGGACTGATCTCCAAACATATCTATGAATACATCATGTTGTTCTTTTTCCATTTGGCTAAATAAGGAAGAGGAGCAAAAACCAAAATCATGAACATTTTTGACAAATGCTCAATATGCATACAAGTATACATGTGTAAATGTATCCATTTGTAAAGAGCAATCAGCATTAGTGACCGATGAAATATGCATTGAATGAATCTCCATATCAAGATAAAAGCATTATCGTACAATTGTTATTTTAATGTATATGGGTTATTAAGAAATAAAATTGTCCAACATGTCGCTACTGTCAATACATGTGATATGGACTTCATGTAAGAAATGTATAGATTAAGTTGAATGAAATTGTCGACTTCTTCAGTGTTTGAGTATTGATAATGAACAATTGCATAGGAATTTTAATTGTCTATTCTGAATCCTTTTTGTAAATAATGATAATTGATTGGCCCTTTAATTTTATGATTTGAAAGTAAACTGTTCATACATGTCTAGTTTTCCCAGGGATCCATATTTGGTGCCACATTTATGAATCCTTGAAAAGCCATTATAACAACTGCAGAGATGTAAGTTGCAATGATCCTAAAAACAAACAAAACAAACCCCAGAATCAAATTAAAGGCCCAAAGCAGGTACATTGGCTATTATTTATATGATTTGGACTAGACAGTTAAAATAAAAAAATTCTGGATCCAAGTGATATTTTTATTTTATAATATTTGGTGGAGGCGGAACCAACGGGAAAGCAAGCTGGAGAGAAGTGTAAGTTCAAAAATCAAAACATATTGATGTATTAATATTTGATTTATTTTTATATAATTCTATTATGTATACAGGCTAATGCTTATATAATGTGGTACATAGTCATACACCATAGTGTATAGTCATACACCATAGTGTATAGTCATGCACCATAGTGTATAGTCATACACCATAGTGTATAGTCATGCACCATAGTGTATAGTCATGCACCATAGTGTATAGTCCTACACCATAGTGTATAGTCATGCACCATATTTTTTTCTCCCAGTTTATTTTTATTACATGTTCCAGTAATGGTCAATCAGTAACTGAGACATGCTATGTTGAATCTGTCTGTTGAATCTGTTAATGCAAAATTGTACTAACAAATAAATCTATATTATATAGTAAATATTTCATATCAATGTTTTATTTCATTTCTTGAATTATACAATATAGAGTAAGAATAAGAAAACGACAATTAAATCCTTCTTAAAATACACCAAGATTGTATTGGTAATTATGCACATTATATATCAAATTGTGCTGTAAATTTTTACAGTAGAATGAAATAATCAAACTACATGTTCACAAAATAACCCCATAGCCAATACAATATCAGTACAATATTCATTAATAATCCAACTTGTCTCTCTATCCCTTTTTCTCACAAAAGTGATCTTGTTAAAATTCACGCACGTTTACTTTCTACATGATGAACAGGATATAAAAATAAACAGTTTTGCTTACCCTCAATTAATGGCAAATAGATGACTCAAAAACTATGTTCAACGCATGACACATAGGTATCATGTATGTCATGACACACTTAATTAATCTTCCAGAATATAATTATATCGGAGTATATGAATACCAGTGCGCTATAGTCTACTACTGAATTCTAGTTAACAAAAAAATATTTGGTATGTGGTCACAACTCATCCTTGCAAACATGCAATATATAGTTTACTAGTTACAATACATAAAATATCTCATTTAAATTTTTGAATCAAAATATATTTATTTACATAACCTAAGTTGGTCATGGTATAATAAACTTACAATCCACATGAACTACAGAGGTGTTGACTACGTAATGTGATGCTACAAATCAATATTAAGTAAAATCACCTCAAGTATCATTAAAATTATGCAAGACATGCCACAGAAAATACAGATATGTATATGAAAGAATGTTTCTCCCTGTATGTTCACTGTCTTCAAATCTGTTGATCTATAGCTAAAGGACAAGGACAATATATCAATATATACACACAAAAGTGATTTGTTAAATTTAGGGAGGGGGTAAACCCCATGGCATCATATCACGTAATAAATGCAAATTTTGCCAAAGGGAGACAATACTATCATCTAGTTATTTTTACCATGTTATGTAAAAATCAGTGACTTGATAAAATACTGGTATGTTTTGTTCGGTGGAATTTGCTGCTCCGTGGAGTTGCTGTTTTTTTTAGTTAAATTTGGGGTTGGGTTAAAGTCCATTGCTTTTCTAAAAACGAATAAATTTTTTATGAGAGCAAATTTTAATTTGAAAAGAAATCAGGAAAAGTTCAATCATATTTTGTGTGAGACAAGGGGGTCAATCTGAAAATTAAGTACTGTAAAACGGGTAATTTTGACACCGGGAAATTTTAGCGATTTTTCAATTTTAGGGGGTTTTAGCGCAGGAAATTTTAGCGAAATGAAGATTAATCTTTAAAAAACCAAATTAGCGAAATGCATTAGAAATTTTATCATTTATGGCAGAAGAATGAATAACGGACATGACAGAGGAATTATCAAAATGTAAGACTTCTAACGCACATGGTATTGGTCCAAACTACTGTAATCTCATCTGACTAATCACAAAATCACGGTAGCATTTAAAATCGTTGATTTTTCGGTCGAGCACTGAACAAAAAGCTCCTTAAATACTAGATAGTATTCATGTAGTTTCCCGGGAATTTGTAAATTTTAGCACCCGGTTTATTTATTTTAACCCCGGTTTATTTTAGCGAAACTATAGCGATCGCTAACAATCGCTAACAATTACCCCTCGCTAACAATACCCGTTTTACAGTATTCAATTTAGTTTGTGGGTGTACATTTGATATATTGACCTGATTCCTTTTAGGAATGAGAAAATTGTCTAGATATAACCTTCCCCAAACATTTATAAGTATACAAAAATATCCTAGCTGCTAGTACCTAAATATCACATTGGTTAACTCTTTTTCTTGGCCTTTCCATAAATTGAATCTAGCCCAAGGCCTATAAAGACCAGCAAAGTTCCTACCCACTGTCGGCCTAACATTGGATTCCCAAACAGAAACACAGAACCGAGAATTGTGAAGAATTTCCTGGTTGTTGTGACGATAGAGCAAGTCAATGGACCGAATGATGTCACTGTGATGAAAATGAAGTTCTGGAAATAAAAAATTATTTTCAATATACATAAGTATGTTCAATTCTTATGTTTTAATATGGTAGTAGTATATGTAGCAAACTTGTGTAAATTATACAATGCAAGTAATTTCATGAAGATCAGATAACAAAACATGCACAAAATACACAAGTGCATCTTTAAGATGATGATTATTTCTTTTGAAAAATCTGGAAATCCAGTGGTGTTGAGTTATTAAATGAAATCAACTTCTTTTATTCAATTTGAATTTTAGACATATCAGATGATCCTCTTGGCTTGTCAAGCTTTTCTTATAAGAATTTGCTGCATACGTATGAAGAATAAATATCAAACCAGAAAAAAAACATATTTTGAAAAATTAAATGAATATTGAACCATGGAATATATACATATAATTGCAGTGGGCTACTAAAGCTAATTCAGTGAATCTGCACCAGATTTAATTTGCACTGAATAATACAACACATCATTGGTAAATAAATAAATACAGCTGATTCTGTCTGTACAAGAGCTATTTGCTATTTCAATACCTTTGTTTTAATTCCAACATATGAATTGATATCAAACTACCACCACCTCCTAGCAACTGTGTTAATCATTTGTTCGTTGTTGCAAATGCAACATTTAACAACAAATATTGGTGGCTATAACAGGGATGTGTCACCATACTAAGAATTAATGATGAAGACTTTACTCACCTGACCGAGTGCACTGGCCACACTGAAGCTGACCATGTTGATGAGGACTGTGGGGTGTCTCTGCACAAACCCTAGGAATGCTATACCCTCACCAGTGAGCACAAGACCTGAAAGCAGCATATGAATATACTATTATACAGTAAAACCTGTCTTAGTGAACACCTCTCTCTAGTGAACACCTGTCTCTAGTGGACATCCTCCCTACACACATACTCTACTGGCGTCTGTATAAATTACCCTCTCTGTGGTTATACCTACCAACACTGAACTTTTTCTTTTGGGCAAAAAATGTTCAATTACACAGGTTTCATATTTTACTATTTAGGGTACACTTTATACTATTCACTTAACAACTATTCACAACTAAGCTGCATGCACATCTGCATTTTAAAAAGAAAATTCTTGGACAACTTAATAATAAAACAGAAATTGAGTTAAACGAATAAAGACTGAATGTTTGTTATTGAAAGTTAATTTCAATAAGATAAGATTTCAAATGGACATGAGGTTCAATTCAAAAAAATTTGACAAGACTACAAAATAAGCTTTGTGTGAAAGATGTGATACGAAGGTTAGGAAATGACATACTTGTGCCTAGCCATAGTATGGACCAGGTGTTCATATTGAGCATCATGTGGTGGGCCTTGGTCATATGCTCAGTCCTCATGCGGTCTTGAGAGGCCCCTGTTAGACCATCTAAGGTGAGAGATATAATCTGAAATAAGAGATATAGTTATGTCAGTTTGTGGGTCTTGAGAGGCCCCAGTTAGACTATATAAGGTGAGAGACACAATCTACAATGAGAGATACTGTACCCTCACCATTTTTCCCCCACACTATGTGATGAGAGGGCGGGCATAAATTTGAGGCCGTTCAACAAATGTGCATGAAAATACAATTGAAAGTGGAGTCAACTTACCAATAAAAGTTCTCCAAAGCCAAACAGAGTATCTGAAGAAGCAGCTGTAGATTTTTTATCTTTATACATAAATAGGGCCACCCCACTAACAATGAGGAAGACACAGAGGTATTTGGCCAATGGATAGCGCTTTCTTGCTAATAGGACTCCAAGTATCATCACAGGGATGGGCTTTATAGACTTCCCCAGCACCTACAGAAATAAACATCAATATAACTGCATCTTTAATGACCTGTTAGAAACATACACAGTGATTTACAAGGAAATCTTCTAAAATTCAATTGCAACATTATAATATCAGAGAATAGAAAAATAGAAATGATGCACTGCAGACTCATGCTGTCATGTATTTGCAGAAATGGAATATTTTTCCATCTGATTTTTGACATCATGGAAAAACTATAAATCTGATGATGCAGACTAACCTGAGTAGGGTATGGGACATGCTGTAGGGAGTGATTACTGGCCAACATGGCACCAAGATAGGTGAGAGAACAACTGATATAGAACCATATTGGAGTCTTATCTTCACCTGGTTTGGTTACAGCTATAGCTGCAACAAAACAATAAATAAATTACGTATATATATACGAGGGGTGATCAGGAATTTCTGGACCGTTGGCTCTATTTTTGCCATTTTTTATCCTTTCTTAGTGATTTTTTCACACAATTTAACCCAAATATAGAAGACCCTGTATATTGTACTTATGTTATTGTCCAGAACAATCAAATCAAATCTTTGTCACTACAGGTATGTCAAAGTATAAGAGAATAAACAAGTACAGTGTATGTAGGCATTCAAGCTAGCCTTTCACTTGAAAAGGGAACGAAAAATTAAACTTACTTGCTCTGGCAAATATAGCGTTGATGATACATTGAACAAACACTAATGCTAGTGTGTATGTGAACTTTTCTTGTGTTTCTCCCTCTCCATATTTCCCCTTTGTACTGCAAATACAAAATTATTTTTATGAAAAAAATTAAAAAAAACTACATGATGAAACTACATGTACAATTAAAGCAAGGAAGATTACAGCCCGGTTATATGGTTTTCTTGTATATCTTGTTTTATTCATATAATAGATTGTGATTCTAATCTTCAAATAATTTTTTCTTTTATGCATAACAGTTACAGTGTTCTCATATGATGGATGATTCAATTTCATGTTGCTCTCAGTACAATCACTGAAATGTATAGTAACATTTTAAGGATATTATTAAACCATTCAGATATTATCAAAATTATTTAATAAAGAAAACTTAGTTCAGTTGCCATGTTCCTTCTCTGGTATATTCCTCATTATACAGATTGTTCAATAAGTAAAGCTAATTTTGCTCTAAAACTTGTTTATCACTGCCCATCATGCATTCGCATTCTTACAAGCATATGACATTTTCTAACTACAATATCCTGAAAAAATGTTATTGGAAAATAGTGGAAAAGTGGTTGCAATAGCAACCCGGAAATGGGTTTCGCAAAGCAATGGGTAAAATAGTGCCATTGGATACTTGGCTCATATTGGATGGTATTTTCAATGTAATGAAAGTGACAGCTGTTTTGAAAAGCAAGAATTCTTGAAATGTGTAGTTAATTTAGCTTCTGGTGGACTAATTGCATTGATTATTTTTTGTAAACAGAATTTCAAAAGAAAAATCATAATACAATTTCCTAAAAATAAGATCTTATTTAATATATGCTTCCATCTTAATTTTTGAGGGTATATAAGCAATGAAAAATTGTATATTCAAAACAATCCACATGTATATTTGGTTATTAAAGGGGTCAATAATGGCTTAATTCCATGTTATTTAGACTGAGATTTCATAATTTTAGGTACAAAATAAAACTGTTTTGCGTTAGTATAGTATTTTCACAAGACATCGTTTCATAAGTCATTTTTTCATGCTAAAAAAGTCTATAATTACTTGAATCATTTTGAAACTCATTTATTGAAGTTGTGTTATAGGTTTCAAAATATTAAAGTTAAATTGTTTTTTAATTGAATACAAACTATTTTGAGCATTATTATAAAACTTTAATTCTGGTTCTGTGAAGAATTCAAGATCAGTACATCTACAATTAATTCTCTTGCACAGTTCAATATTTGATTGACAGCTCTATTTTTGCATCTTCCATATTTGGGAGTGAAATTGATGGCCTGTATTAAAACTTCAAGGTCAGGCTGATCTGGTCACCCTCTAAGACAATTTAAAATCAGAATATTGCCTGAAATATTGATCAGTTCTTTCTTTATTTTCTCAGTTATGACATATTTATAGAAAAATTGACCTTTCAAATCATTATTAGTTTTTTAATATCAGTTAATTTGAGAGGTTTTAATCACAATCTTTTTTATTTGAAAGGAATTTTTTACAGTATTTTATAGGACTATTTTGTCAAAGAATTTCTGATGGAAATCCCAGTTTCATGATTGTGATGTTACAAATGATTAATGTTTCTTAGTACACTCTAACAGCCTGTAGCCAGGAGGGGGATTCGACCCTACCCCCCCCCACACACAAAAAAATCTTTCAAAAACATATGTGATTTTGGGCCAATTTGTCAAATTTGAACCCCACCTAGAATTTATTAAAAATTGACCACCCCTTAGAAAAGTTAGCTACAAGACTGGTTTAAACATCCATATGTTAAACACATTCAATTTTAAGAAATATTGATGTTTAGAATATTAAGTAAAACATTAGGACTACATATATAGAGGTTATTTAATGGGAGGGATGGAATATGAATTTTATTTCAAGGGAACATATGATATTGACCAAGGAAAATATGATATTGACCGAGGGCGACAGCCCGAATGTTAATATGATATTTTCCTAGGCCAATATCATATTTTCTCGAAAATTCATATTCTATCATGACCATCAATAACTTATTTATTCCATAATATTTTTCTGAAATTTGTTTTGTTTTGTCATCACCCAATGATGGTGGCATTAAATAATATGGATCATAATATACCGTAATAACACAATATTAAGTCTCATGACATTTTCTGATAGTTCTGATACATGATTTTGGATGATACGGGATCCAATACGGGATCTGATACGGGATTTTGGCTGACATGGGATCTGATACAGGATTTTTCCTGTTATTTTCCCGAGGAAAACATGTTATTATGGAATAAATATGATTATACTATAAACACCCTATCAAAATAACTCACATCATCTCCTGTATTATCCCATAGTAAAAGTAGCATACCAGAATCCCAGATGCACAAATGAACAACTTCAATTTACTTTTACTCTCATAATTTTCTCTTTCCAGGGCTTCTTTACTACCAGATACATTAACATCCACTGATACTTGGCCCATCTTTTCTTGATCTTTCAAATTGTTAGTTTCCACAGTCTCTTTATCAGAGAAAATGACAGAATCCTTGGTGTTTTTTAATAGCTCCTCATCAGCCATGATTATCCATTTCAGTGTGTAATAAAATCATTTAGTAACTAAGCATATGTAGAGTTATTTCATCAACCTACTACATACATCTGCACCATATGCTGAAATTCTGATGCATGTAAATTACTCTATTATTGATTAATGATTAGACACAAGATTTTCTATAATCCTCAAGTTTTAAATATATTTGTTTTGACATTCAGCCTCTAT